>JAQGAV010003596.1:0-12111 GCA_034691345.1 Phasmarhabditis papillosa | reverse complement strand
CTTTTCAGGATGCTTACCTTCTTGACCATTGCATTGATGGCCGTGTTTTGTACCCCTTCACTGGACATATGGTGCTTGCCTGGAAGACTCTCTGCAAGCTAAAGGGTGTCGACTTCAAGGAGACTCCAGTTATCTTTGAAAATATCAATGTCTACTCAGCTACCATTGTCACCAAACCAAGTAAGTGTCACAAATTATCTCTGTATGTACTTAATTTGAATATTGAATCTAATTTTTCCGTTGTCGAAAACAACAGATTTAAATTCAAATCTGTTTTTTAGTCAAGCTCGAAGTTGTTGTAACCCCGGGAACTGGACAATTTGAAATCATCTCGGATGACCAAGTTGCCGCTTCCGGCCGTGTATACATTCCCGAATCTGCTGACAAGCCTCCATTCTATTATGGAAATCTCGAGGATATTAGAACCTCTGAAGTCGCTGACCGCATTGAACTAGACACTGATGATGCATACAAGGAGTTCTTGCTTAGAGGTAGGCATTGACAAAAACACAGTTATGCTACAGAAAAGACGTGTTCCATAGATATATCTTGCAACTCTTACTTTTAAGGTTATGAATACGGACCAGCCTTCCGTGGAATCTACAAGGTCTGCAATTCTGGAGAACGTGGCTACCTATACTGGAATGGAAATTGGGTCACTTTCCTGGATTCCCTTCTGCAAACCGCTCTCTTGGCTGAAAGGTAAGCAGTTTTGATAAACAAAATGCAATTTGGGGAAAAATAATAACGTTTTATAATTAATCTTCTTACATTTAGAGCCGAGACCCTTCGTTTGCCCACACGCGTTCGTCATTTACGTATTGATCCAGTTAAACATCTGGAAAACGTGGTCGAAAAGGACGGAATTCAAGTGATCGAACTCCGTAATGACCATTCCACAAATGGATGCATTGCTGGAGGTGTCGAATGCTGTGACCTGAATGCACAATCTGTCAGCAGACGTGCTCAGACCCAAGGACAACTCTACCACGAGAAGATCTTCTTTGTACCTCATTTCGATGACAACGCATTCAGTGACTTCCCAGAAGACCAAGAAAACATGTCGGAATACAAGAAAGTCTTGCGATCAGGTAACCACTATCTCATAAACTCCTTAGAACTAATGTTTAACTAACGCAGGTTTCTCAAACTTTCTCATCCCTGACCGGGCTGGGGAGCCGAACATTCACCTTCCCGTTCAAAAGATTGGTCCAAAGTTCGATCCCTTCCGAAGCAAACCGTTTTACAAATTTTTCTGTGGCATACTACAGTCCAAAAATATCTATTTGCGACAATTTAAATGTAATATTGTTACTGTTCGTACGATTTTTTTCATAAATTTGGAAAACAGTTCTACGAGTTAAAAACAATGACAATATAATCTATAAAATATAACATTTAGTGCTCTCGAAAGGACTAAGCCAGTGGGAAGAAATGGGAGTTCTTTCTAACTTCTCAAACGCAGTCGCACTAAAGAAGGTTCTGAATGCCTTGAAGCAGGTCAAGCCGGTAGACGAAAGCCTCGTCAAAAGATTCGATGGGGACCAGAAGTCTCCGATTCTTCATGCGCTAGAACAGGTACTTTCATATTACAAAATTCAATAACTTAATTTAAGTCATTAACTTAAAAGTGAAGAAGATTATACTTTTATTAATGTTCTGTTTTAAGATTTTCGCGATGGATACTGAGCGTGAAGACTTTGCCCAGCAAGCCGAGAATATCTTTAAGACCTTCCGTACGGTTTTCGATACCGATCGTTTGTATGCTTCTGCTCTGGTTCATGATAGAATCATCAAGTCCCTACAAGACATTTGCATTGAGAACTCCGCTGGACACAAGACCAAGTTTGGAGGAGTAGAATTCAACTCAACTGAGCAACTCAAACAAGTTGTCTCAGCTAACTCATCTCACCCACTTCTTGAGGTTAGTCTAACTTGAGAGATTTATTTAGAAACTATATTGTTCGCCATTATTTTTAATTTAAATTGAAATATTTTAGGTTGACATCTGTCTGATCGGTCCCGACGTTGATCAGCTCGACGAAAACACCTTGGAACAGTTTGGAGTTCGCAAGGTGAAGGCTGTCATTGATGAAAATTTCAAGGGGCACAATGAAGCCAAGAATTTGGATTACACACTTGTGGACAAAGTTCTGTCACGGTAACTAGTCTGAAATTTAGTTAATCTTATCTAAATTACTTCAGCAAAGCCGACCCTGGAGCCTATCTCCAAGCTCTGAAGAACATTATGCGTGATGATGGATTCCTTCTTGTTGTTGAGTTTACTTCCGACTACGAGATTGCCCTTGCTGTGCAGGGACTTCTTGGTCAAAAAATGTTCAATGAGAATACCCGTGAATTTTCCGAATATCTCAGCCACGAAACCCTTGAGGCCCTCTTCAAGGACAACGGTTTCAAGATCTGCAATATTCAGGTAAGAAACTAATGAACATATTATTTTAATTTATTACTTTAACTATTTCTCTCTAATATAAGGAAATATATTTAAAATATTAAAAAAAACTAAAATTTTTATTATTATAATTTTAGAACAATGCATATAAAATACATTTCAGCGTGATCCCTGCATGATGACTACCGCTTACACAATTCGCAAGCTACCATCAAACGAACGTGATCCTGAATTCATTGATGTCGATGATATTAAGGAATTCAAATGGATTGAGCCACTCCAGAAGGTTATCGAAGAACGCCTAAATGAGCCTGACTACAAGACCATCTGGCTCACTAACACTACTGTCCGCAACAATGGTGTTGTCGGTCTAGGACTTTGCTTCTGTGAAGAAAACCTAAAAGCCAACAGGTTCCGCACAATTGTTGATATCTCTGTTAATAAAAAACGCCGTGAGGGACCAGCTGAACTTACCATGGATGACGACATTGTCAAGAAAATGATTGATTTGGATCTTCACGCTAACAACTATAAGGATGGAGTATTCGGATCTCTTCGTCATATTGTTGTCAAGGATGAAGATGCTCACACCTACAAAGAATGTGAACACGCTTTCATCAATACTCTTACTAGAGGAGATGTCAGCTCACTCACTTGGTTCGAGTCACCAAATCAGTTCTTCGACGCAATTGAAAACAGGAAGGACAGTCACCAGCTGGTTTCCATTTACTATGCCGCTATCAACTTCCGTGATATTATGCTGGCATATGGTCGTCTTCCCCCAGATGCCATTCCCGGTAATTTCGCCGATCGTGAATGTCTTCTTGGTATGGAATTCTCTGGACGTTTGAAAAACGGAAAGAGAATTATGGGTATTTTGCCCGCTCAGGCCTTAGCAACTTCTGTAGTTGTTGATTGTGATTATGCCTGGGATGTTCCCTCCAACTGGACCCTTGAGGAAGCTGCTACCGTACCAGTAGCCTACACAACTGCTTACTATGCTTTGGTCTCCCGTGCCCATATAAAGAAGGTTAGTTTAAACACCAGAACTTTAGACACTTATAATTTATCAAAAATTTAAAAGAGATTTACATGCAAGCTTTTAAATTAATCTAATATTATAATAGTAGAATAGTTCTTATCATTAACAATATTATATTTGTAGGGAGAAAAAGTACTTATTCATGGAGGAGCCGGTGCTGTCGGTCAAGCCGCTATTGCCATTGCTCTGTCATATGGTTGTGAAGTATTCACAACTGTTGGATCTGATGATAAGAGAGAATACCTAAAGAACAAGTTCCCTCAACTTAAAAATCATCATTTCGCCAATTCCCGAAAGGCTGACTTTGAGACCCACATCCGCCAACAAACCAAGGTGAGAAACTACCAAAAATAAGAACAAATTGATCTTTTCGAAAAGAGTAATCATGAATTACTTATCTGTTTGTCTAAAGAGATACAAAAGTTATAGAAAAGTATTATATAATTGAAGTTTATATTTACAAAATATTTTTGCAGGGACGAGGAGTTAACATCATTCTCAACTCACTTGCTGGAGAGATGCTTCAAGCTTCCGTTCGTTGCTTGGCCCGTCATGGTCGTTTCCTAGAAATTGGAAAAGTTGATCTTGCAAACAACAGCTCTCTGGGAATGTCCAAGTTCCTCGACAACGTCACCTTCCATGGCATTCTTCTTGATTCAATCATGGACCCAACAGTTGGAGATATTGAAGAATGGAGAGAGGTTGCTCGTCTGTTCTCTGAGGGTATCAAAAATGGCGTTGTACAGCCATTAAAGCCCAATACCTACACTGCTGATAAGGCTGAGGAAGCTTTCAGGTAGGACATATTTAAAATTTAATATTTAAAAACAGGGTAAATCATCTTTTGAGTGAAAGTTATTTATTACTTTAAATTAACGATATTTTTTAGATTTATGTCTGCTGGAAAGCACATCGGAAAAGTGTTGATGGAAATCCGTCAAGAGGAACAAACAAAGATCTGCCCACCCTCCAAGATGACTGTTAATGCCATCTGCCGATCTCTCTGCCACCCTCAACATACCTATCTTATCACTGGAGGTCTTGGAGGTTTTGGTCTCGAACTGGCTCAGTGGCTCATCAACCGTGGAGCTCGCAAGCTTGTTCTTACCTCTCGTAGTGGAATCCGTACCGGATACCAAGCTCGATGTGTTCACTTCTGGCGTAGAACTGGAATTTCAGTTCTTGTATCTACTTTGAACATTGCAAAGGTTAGCTGGCTAAATAAACTTTGCCAAACTTAATAACAACTTTTTATTAAATAATAATTACGTAGAAAAAACTCAAAATATATAAAAAAATTTAGAGAGCTGATGCTCGTGAACTGATGAAGCAGTGCCACAGCATGGGGCCTGTTGGTGGAATCTTCCATCTTGCTATGGTTCTCCGTGATTGCCTGTTTGAGAATCAAAA
This sequence comes from Phasmarhabditis papillosa, assembly GCA_034691345.1. Lineage (NCBI taxonomy): Eukaryota > Metazoa > Nematoda > Chromadorea > Rhabditida > Rhabditidae > Pellioditis > Pellioditis papillosa. The sequence goes on along the minus strand of JAQGAV010003596.1, from coordinate 7,246 downwards.
TGTTCAGAACTTCAAGGATGCTGCTGAGGCCAAGTACTATGGAACTATTAATCTTGACAACGCCTCCCGTGAACTTTGCGATTCTAATTTGAGATGGTGAGTCAGAATATCAACAAATATGTCTAAGTGATGTATTAACTTTTCATCTGCAAACAATAATAGATCAATTTGTAGGTTCGTTGTCTTCTCATCCATTACCTCCGGGCGCGGTAATGCTGGACAGACCAATTATGGTTGGTCAAACTCTACTATGGAAAGAATGATCGAGCACCGTCGTGAAGATGGATACCCAGGAATTGCTATTCAATGGGGGGCTATTGGAGATGTCGGAGTTATTCTTGAAAATATGGGAGATAATAACACTGTTGTCGGAGGAACTCTTCCACAGAGGTAAGAATCAGTCTTAGTGGAACATAGCACATAATCAAAATATGTGTTTTCATTACAGTTAATTTTGCTTATACTATTTTATATCGTATTTTTTCAGAATGCCATCTTGTTTGGCCGCTTTCGACCTATTCCTTTCATGGAATCACCCAATTGTTTCCTCTTACATCAAGGCTGATGTTGGAGCTAAGAAGACTTCGGGAGGCGGAAACTTGCTTCAGGTTTGTATAGTTAAATTAACGAATACCTTAATACCTTGTAGGTTTTAATTATTCTGAAGTTGCATAAATTTCTCAAAAGCAGTACTCATTTTTTCAGACAATCGCCCATATCCTTGGTGTAAACGATGTTTCCCAATTGAACCCTGATGCCAACTTGGGAGATCTCGGGCTCGACTCTCTTATGGGAGTAGAAATCAAGCAAGCTCTGGAACGTGACTACGAAATTGTGCTTTCAATGAAGGACATTCGTACACTCACGCTCAACAAACTCCAACAACTGGCTGAGAGCGGAGGACAGGGTTCCACCAGTCTACAAAACAACGAGTTGGACCTTAAAAAGGTAAGCACGAGAGAGAAGCAAAATTATCATTTAAAAAATTAAATAAGTAAAATTAGTGCTGTTGAATATCATTTTTACAAAAGATAATAGTATATAAACTTATTTTAGGAAGGAGAACGCGACGCTGAAAGCAATACCGTTGCCCAGCTTGAGAAACAGATGAACCAACTCTTCAAGATGAGAGTCGATGTTAACGATCTCGACCCTCAAGATGTTGTCCTGAAGTGCAACAAGATTGAAGAAGGACCACCCACCTTCTTCGTGCACCCAATCGAAGGAATTGCCACTCCATTGAAAAAGGTCATGAGTAAATGCGAGTTCCCCGTCTACTGCTTCCAAGCAACCAAATTGGTCCCACAGGACTCTATCGAATCTGTCGCCAAATATTACATCAGGGAAATGAAGAAGGTGCAACCTACTGGCCCATACCGACTAATAGGATACTCATACGGAGCTTGTATTGGTTTCCAAATGGCCTTGGAACTTCAGGAATCCGATGGACCAGAAGCCGTTGAAAAACTCATTCTTCTCGATGGTTCTCATTTGTACATGCAAACCTACAGAAACATCTACCGTACTGCCTTTGGAGTTACCGGAGACACCCTTGTCAACAATCCACTCTTCGAGTCTGAGATTATGGTTGCCATGACCCTCCGATTTGCCAATGTCGACTACAAGAAGTTCAGAGTTGAACTCCTGCAACTGTCAGGATTCAAGGCCAGAATTCAAAAGGTATGCAAACTAAATACATCAATTTCCTATTTCAATTGTTTTACCGGAAAAAAAGGTATTTCACAGTTTAATCAAAGGAAATGAGAACAAATCTGAATGAACAGCTTTCGAAAAGTACTTTAATCATCAATTACAAACTCTCTTTTCCAGGTCGTAGACACCGTTATGACCACCGGATTGTTTAAATCCCCAGAAACCATTGCATTCGCCCTCGAGGCCATGCGATCGAAGTTCTTGATGGCTGACCAGTAAGTTTCAAATATTTTACTTTCCTTTATTGCCGTAAGCAGCCTAAAGTAAATTGGAAAGTTGCTAATAATATGATATTTAGGTACAAACCAAACAAGAAGTTCAATGGTCGCATCCACCTTATCAGAGCAGAGCAAGGAGCAGCCCGTGAAGAAGACGTTGGTCAGGATTACGGTATCAGCCAAGTGTCTGATTGCCATAAAGTGTTTGTGGTAGAAGGAGATCATGATAGTTTCATGCAAGGAAAGACATCAGCCAAGACCTGTGAGATTATCAACAACCTTATTCTGAAAAACCTAGAGGAATAAGTATGCCCCTATTTATCTTTTTAGTAACTTTTACGCTTTCTCATTTGTTCTCTTCTTCATTCTAGCCAAATTTTATGTTATTCTTCATTGTTTTACTTTTGTTTTCATATTATTTCTACCTAAAAGGTTTTTAGCTGTTTTCATTCTTTATCTGTCTAACTCTAATTATTACTGCTGCTAAATGCTCCTTCTACTTGCTGTGCTGGTATCTGTATATGCGTTCTCACCGTGTGCGGTCCTATGTGTCATATATTATCCAAATGTGCGGTCTCAGCAGTTGACCTAAATGGGTTGTGCGCCCCGTTCAGTGTTGGCTCAAAAGAGGCCTCCGGTTGAATACAAGAACTCCTGCCACGGCGACTTCGCCTATCATCTCTTGATGACTGTTTCCTGCTCCCTGTCTCTACTCCCTTCTCACTCCTTAAGAAGCTTCCTTTTTCATTTACTATATCTCTGCTAGCCAATTGTCATTTGCGTGTGTGCCAAGACCAACTTTATCTATTTTATATCCCACAGCTACTTCGAAACTAACTTTTTAATCACAGCATAAACAAGGCTGTTTGCGTTTTTCGCCTAACGGTGTGTTCTAGTGCGAGTTCACATTGTTTCGTTTCAAGCGCGGGTGGTCTAAAAAGCACAGAATTATTTCGGAGATTATTCAACTTTAAGAGAGTAGTGCGACTCTCTTTTAGAGGAATGTCTTTGAAGTATATGAGAACTTGAACAACATAATGAAATTGAACAAAGTTTCGAAAAAGCTGTCACTCCTGTTGTTAGCATACCGTAATTACATTCTCAAACTGGTTTTTCATACCGATCATCTTACTGATCAACTTTAAGTGAGCATCTTTATAGATTATTCGATGTTTCTCTTTAAGCTAATACAATTGTTTTTCATTTAGATTGTTAACCATATCAAGAGTTTTAGCATATTTCTAAGAAGCATTTTGATTGTGATAAAAAGCATTTTAGAGTGTCTTGCAAATAATAATTATAGAGATTCTTTTTTGTATCGTTTAAGATGTAATAATAAATGAATGTTTCAAAATGTTGATCTTCGATCGTAATATGTTAGATGGAACAAGCTCATAAAATTGTCAAGCCATTAAGAAAATATTAAATTAATAGCGAGGCAATTGGCTTCATAAACATTAAAATGGAAAAAAAGCTACCCAGACTGAAGATCATTGACTATTTGTCCTTTGTCTGACTTTTGCCATTATGACATCACTTCTTTAAGCCTGCAAGTGTTCCCTTTCCACTGTTAATTTATTACAATCGGTACTTGCACTGTGTTTACGGGCTGTACTGTGTTTACAACGGCAGTTTTTGCCCTGAGGGCCGTGTCAAGGTGATCGTGTCCAGTGTCAGTGACTCATTAACCTGTTACTCTGCCAAAATGACACAAACCATTGCACCCCCAATGGCAAATCGATGGAACATTGTAATGGGCTTGTAGATAAAAACTGTTAATGGGAGAAAAGATAACAGCAAGTAATAGATGACTCAATGGGGCTGGGCTTCTGTATCTTAGCTTCATCTTTGCTTGCTACTCTAAGTCCTTGAGGAGGCGTCGCTACTAGGTATTATTCTACTCCATTAGGAGTTTCTCTTCTAGCAACTAGCGTTTAGTGATTGCGGTAGCAAGAAGCTTCTCCAATTCGCAGACCGGTTGCTATTGCTGCCCCCAGGGCAAGCCTCTTCCCTATTAGCATGCAGATCTCACCAAATCTATCTGTTATTGTGCTTTTCTACGTTTTTACTTTCTTTTTAACTTTCGATGCTGCTCGTGTACAGAAAGCCTCCAAGTTAAGATTGAACCACATTAAGTCACTTATAAATGAAGAAGCTGAGAGGTAAATATGATAAATACTTAAGATTTCTAATGTTCATAATAAACAAAATAATGTTTACTGAAATATTAATTGTAAGGATGTTTTGGTTTCATTGACCGCCATTGTCGTTCTATTTAAATGTCTTTACTTTGAATGTTAAACTATTTCGGATAGTGTTGTAGTTCGAAATTAGACAACGTGTATCTGTAAACCTGTAACGTTACTTTGACAGAACGGTCAACATGCCGATACTAGATCAATATCTGCTAGAGTGTCGCCTAATTTCTTCTATCTTAAAAACGAAAGCGCCCAAGATTGAGCGAGAGATGTCGACGACATCCAATCGAATCAAAGTTTGGCCCAAAAGTTACAATTTTTATAAGAGGGGGATTATTGAAGTCCAGAGAAAGAAAACCCATAGTTAACTCAAAACATATGTTGCAGAGAATATGCTGCAATCCAGAATGATGGTGTGGACCTATTTGCAGATATCGTTAGAGACAATAATGCTGTGAGAAATGAGGTAAGTTTGCTAACTTATTGTTAGGTTATTAACAGTTTAAAAATGATTTTTTTAAAATCTGTTTCTTATTTACCTTTATTTGTGCAAAGATGTCTTTTCTACTTATGATATTTGCGTTACTCTAATTTGTGTTGATTCAAATATGTTATGAATTGTTATAAAAAATGCGTTGCTTTATTTAACAGAAGTATTTTTAAAGAGTCTTTGGTATTAACTTTCTAATAAGAAAACTTTATTTAGGATGAACTGACCGTGAACGACCCTGAAGAATACTTCCAAGGAGATGTTGATCTTTCAGAGCAACAAGTTTCCGAAATTGAGAAAGAGTTAACTCCGGGTACAAGAGAGAAGCGAAAAGTAAGCATTTCCAAGTTGTCCTATTCTTTTGAAATACAAAACACTATCGTTACTTCGGTTTTTACAATTTTTCAGATAGGTAAGACTCCTCTCTACCATTTGTGGGACAGAAACAGCCCTATCAGTTTTGACTTTGCCGATTCCATACCAAAGTCAACAAGATCTAAAATAAGGTACAGTTTAACTGCATCGTATTTTAGATGACAACAAATTAAACTAGAAACATTTAGTTTACAGGGATGCCATCCGTCTCTGGCAACGGCATACATGTCTCCGTTTTGAAGAAGGCGGACCCAGTGTCGACCGTATTGAATTCTTCGATGGTGGGGGATGCTCTTCTTTTGTAGGCAGGGTTGGAGGAACGCAAGTGAGTTGAAATATGATATTCTATAGAAAATAATTGGTTCAATATTGTTGATATTTATATTGAACAGTATAAGATATACAAGAACAAGCACCTGTAAATCTATGTTTAAAGCATCTTTAAAACCGACTTTCCTGCTTGGAAAACTCCTGAATGAGTTTGCAAATCATCTACCGTCCGCAGACGGCTGACAATAAGTTTCAAATTACGAAAACATAATCTAAAACCGTTTTAGTATAAATTCTTACCATTTAATGTTTATAAGAAGTTCATTTAAACACCTTTCTTTGTTAACTTAATGCAAAAATAGCAATATATATTTCGGAGTTGTTCTTGGTAAATTGGTGATCATTGAACCCAAACTGTTAAAGCAGGTGTGCACAGGAGAGCTTCTGCCGGACGGTACGGAACCCTCTTTCTAAGTATACCTGTTTAAAAAACTTAACTGATCACAAAGCACGTTCCTCTTGCAGGGTATATCGATTGCTAGTCCTGGTTGCGATGTCATTGGAATCATTAGCCATGAAATCGGTCATGCCTTGGGCAACTTCCATGAACAAGCACGGCCAGACCAGGTTGACGGGGAAAATAAGTTTTATATAGCAGCTGTTTACAGGATAGATACATTTCTGTGAACTATAATAATATTCCGATAGGCAGATGGAACAACTTTCAGCCAGTTAGTAGATCACAGGCAGAGACATATGATCTACCCTACGATACAGGTGACTAAATAATTCATAATATTTAGCGTAATTGAGTTACCTAGTTACCTAGTTCGGTTTAATCACAGGGGGTAAAGGTGAATATGAGACGTTCTCGTCCCTTATTGTTGCTTTTTTCTTCTATAAAAAAACATTACATGCTAATTATCTGAGATACTTTAGGTTCTGTCATGCATTACGGGCCTTACGGCTTCGCTTCCGATCCTTATATTCCAACCATACGAACCCTAGAACGGGGGCATCAAACCACAATTGGTCAACGTGCTGGTCCGTCTTTTCTCGATTTCGCAGCTGTAAGTTTTAAAACTATAAAACATTTGAAAACTATTGAAAGTTTTGTTCATTTTCAATTTTTTTATTTTTATTTAGATAAACGCAGCTTACGGTTGCAACGATATTTGTGCCTCGATTCCATGTTTGAGAAATGGCTACCCTCATCCGAACAACTGTTCTACTTGTATGTGTCCCGATGGATTCAAAGGACCATTTTGTGGAGAAATTCGGGAGTCAAATGCTCAATGTGGAGGCGTTATATACGTTAGTATTTATTGTTGTAACCACCTGAAAGAAAATGTATTTTAGGTTAATAAAACACCGCAGTACATAACTAGTCCCAATTTCCCGTACTTTTTCTCTAGAAATGATGAATGTTATTGGTTATTGATGGGTCCTCCAGGTTTGAAAAAAGTTTTAATCTGTATTTTGTGAATGAAACAAGAAGAGATGTTTGCTACACTGACTCATTCCGGTATTAACAAACCAGTAGAATTACAATTAAAACAGATTAGTAAGCCTAGGTATTTTGCATACTATATTATTTCAGGCGGTCGTGTATATATGGAATTTGTAGAGAAGTTTGAGTTCTATTGTCAAGACACTTGTGACAAATCTTATGTTGAAATTAAGTACAACAGCGATAAAAGATTAACAGGAGCAAGGTTTGTTAAATGAAATTAAACCAAAATTTTGGATAATTATATTTTTTAAAATTGTAAAGTAATATTAAAGTGAATGTATATTAAAATTTGCTGTTATAGGTATTGCTGTTCAACAATTCCAAAGCCGCAGTTTATTTCGTTTGACAACGAAATGATTGTGATAATGCGCGGATTTGGCGGCGCCAGTGCGGGTTTCAGAGCAAAGTTTTGGTCAGACAAGGGAGATCCACAACCAGAAACTACGGTATGTCTTAAATAGTTATATAT
>JAQGAV010003595.1:0-12112 GCA_034691345.1 Phasmarhabditis papillosa | reverse complement strand
ACTCGGGGCTTAGGATACTAGCATTTTGGGTTGCCCTGATAATCCGGTTGCCCTTGGTTGCCCTGATAATCCGGTTGCCCTTGGTTGCCCTGATAATCCGGTTGCCCTGATAATCCGGTTGGCCGGATAATTGGCCGTGAAACAGGAAAATAAACACTTTCATTAGGGGTTAAGTACGAGTCTTTAAACGTTCCGAAAACCAAGGGTGGAAGAGGGCGTCACATTTCCTCAATTTTATACATGTTTTATAGTTGATATAATTTACTCTTTCAAAAAGTTGTCCGACGTGACCTCATATTTTTTGCTCTACCTTGGGGTTTCCTTACCTGCGCAATTTTAGCCGGTTGGCTCATATCTCCCAAAAGTGAATCCATAAAATCGCATAATACCTAAGAGAAGTAAATAATTTATCATTTCCCATGTTTAAAGTTTTTTTTTCCTACATTTCAATCCGTGATTGTTTGATTTTGGTTGATCTATCTGTTTTTCAATTTGATCAACTGAGTTGGTTATTGAATTTAAACAATATATAGTCAACCGTAGACTGTCTAGCGAGAATTTTTCAAATTCGAATATCAATAAATGAGTTTTCTAGGGATTTACGTAAAATTGCCAGATAAATATAAAATGAGCGAAAGATTATACTTTTTTATCATCACTTGTATAATTTCGGTCCACACAGTATTATACGATTTAGCTGTGGGCCATGAAGTTTTTGTTTTCTTCTAACACAATGCTTATATAATTATTTTAGGGTGGTCAAACAAAGTAGTTTTTAAATTTTGTAAATCATATATAAATTAGGGCAATCTGATCTATTAGTACTAGTTAGTGTGTGTAACAACTAGGCAAATGCACTTGAAAAACATTTGAAATCCATATTCTTTGTTTAAAATAAATTAGGTACTAAACTTACTTTTGAATGATTATTCAAATCACAACATTGGTTTGACCGAAATCCTTCGACTATCGACATCTTTTGGAACATTTCACGACAGATTGGAGATTTGAAACATAGAAGTCTGGAACACGTAAAGTTTTTTTAAAGCTTGATCCACACAATTCTATCCTACAACTACTACCTGATAGAAGAGAATGTTTAGTTCAATGTCTTTGAAACATTTAACTTTCATTCACTTGAAAACTGTTGTTTGGTTAAAATAGCGGTCTTTGAATCTATGAGGATCTCTGGATGTGTGTTCCACTTCCCTTAGCTACAGAAGGCTTTTGAAACCAACAGCTGACTTTTCTTATGTTTTGCGCAGCCCAAGACTGAAAGTTAGAAAGGAGCCGTCTTTGCTGAGAAGACTCTGGAATTAAGGTAAAAATACTAATTAACGTACTTAAATACTTGTGCGAATGTTGAACTGTTCTGTTTAACCTTGTTCCATGTAGACTGTAGAAGTTGAACTTGATTTCTAAATAAGAAGAGCTACTAGATGCAATCAGGAAGTGCCTTTTTCTGGTTACTTTATGCATTTGTAAAACTATTCTTCATCAAATAAATATTTTTATAACAGAATAATAGTAATCAGAACCAATTGTTTATATTTTCCAAAATAAGTTATGGATTAGTTACAAGGAAGCTATAGCAATTGTCATTCATAATGGTTCTTATGAAACAATCGATATTGAAGCAAACTGTTTGTAAATTAACTAATAAATTGAACTTACTGTGTTAGTCTAAGTGCTTCTACTAGACTTGTTCCCGTGTCGGCACCTCCTTCCAACTGCATGGCCGTTCTACTAAGCCTTCTACCATGTTGATTACCCATTGACTCGAACCCAACCAATGAAAGTTTAGGTTTGGGTCTAAAATGTACTGGATACAAGTAGTTTTAAGTTTTTAAATAATTTCAGAAACTGATTTTTGTTGCAATGAAACATTTATGTTCAAGAAGAGTTTGTTGGATGTCAGCTGAATAAGATTTGAAATGCTTTATAATTAGCGTTGTGCTTTGCAGCGAATTTCAAATTCCCCAGCTTTATAAGTTAGCAACTATTTCTATATATAGGTAATATAAGGCTTTGTCAAACAGCAGTTGTTTTACATAAACATATTTCGAAATATCCAAGTACCGTATGCTAGAAAGGCACCGCCTTTGCTAGAAGGTTTATGCGCGAATAGTCAAAACCCGGCGCCGATGAAATCAATAATTATGGTGTAGTTTGTTAGTAAATCTTCAACCACTTTTAGGATTAATGCGTGTTTAATGTTTTTTATCGAGACACTCGGTTTGCTTGATAAAGGTAGAATGACTTCGTGGCAAGAAATACCAAAAAAGGTAGATTAACATAACAGTTCCGTAAAATATACCTAGTGCAATCAAATCTTTTACTTAAAAGATAACGTTTAATTTAGAACTTACTTATAATCGTGTATATCAGTAGTGCTGAGTCTATGTTGACTGGGTGGTATTATATCCGATGTCTTGTGAATTCTCTGGTTTGGAAATGAACAACGAGGTGAGGAATGCGCAGAGTGTACCTAAATTATATTATAAGTTTGAAGAAACTGAAATTTATGTTATCTGCTTATTTAGTAAGCAACGGATGAGCAACGGGCATATTAGGAAACAGAAGGTTGCGTTCTACTGAAACAGATTTGAAGCATTTCATTTGTGCAAATGTAATTACATAACTCTAAACAGAAAATATCTTTGTATAGGCAATGCATACCAGTAAATTGGATAAGATTTATAAATAAAGCATAGAGTAATAATGGAGTATTAAGAATTTGGTAGTTGTCTGAGCCCTCTTTGCGAGCATCGTGCCAGCTCGTGGCAAAGTCTTACCGTACAAATTTGCAATTGGGATGTACTCGCATGCAATTTGCCTACACCCGCGGTGATAAAAATCTTAAAACACGCAAGTAACACTCCATTACTAGTCTTGATTTAGAGTATAAACAAGATAATGTATTAAGCTAGTAAATAAGATCAAATCAACTACTTTCTCTGCAAAACATATTAAAGATAAAAGCATCTGATCCTAGTGTGATAAAGTTATAATTTTACAAATATTTATGATCAAACAAATGATCAGCCCTTAATAGTCAGAAGTTATATATTATTTAAGCAACAATGCAAACACACAAAAAACCGCCTCTAACAAACTGAGCATATCGTTATTGTGTGTCTTATACATATATAAGAAATGCATGAGACAATTCATATATAGAAGAGAGTAGTTGTTACACAAACAGAAAACAGAAAGTAATATGTACGGAAATTATTCTTCTTAATTTCTCAATATTATAACAAAACATTCGTAAAAACGGTATTCTTGAGTTTTCAAGATTCAAAATGTTTCGATACAGAATGAATGAAGCTCTCTACTCTTGAAGTAATGGAGTAAAAACGGTATTCTTGAGTTTTCAAGATTCAAAATGTTTCGATACAGAATGAATGAAGCTCTCTCCTCTTGAAGTAATGGAGTAAAAACGGTATTCTTGAGTTGTCAAGATTCAAAATGTTTCGATACAGAATGAATGAAGCTCTCTCCTCTTGAAGTAATGGAGCAATGATCTCGTGAAAGCCGCAAGAAAAATGGGTAGATTTGGTGTGACGCGGCCACCTATTGCAAGATGTGAACCAAACTTATGGAAGAAAATGGTTGCCCGGCGGTGAAGAAGAAAAACCATATCTTATGATAAAAGGGATGCTAGAAATCAACGTTATTATTTCATTATTATTATCAGTATAAGACTCCCAACCGATTACACCTGGTATAGCCTAGCCTAGCTGCAGCCTGCTTAAAAGACCCATTCATAAGGACTGGGTAATAACACTAAGTGACAAAAATAATAGTGCTTGTATTTTTTGTATACTATTTGTTTCGTAAATTAGTAGGCAGATATGCCAACTTTTGAGTAGTCTGCTTAGAAGTAATATATAAGTTAATGTAAACTGTGTTCCTACAATATATCCTTTAATACAGTTAAACTGAATAGCAAAGTGGTTAGAGAGACGGCTTATGATTATCTAAGGATGAGAGGATGTGGGTTTAGGCCCTCCCTGTGTGATGTATTCCTTAAAAGGGTACTGAGTCCACTGCTGCAAGTAAATGGAACAGTGATGATTTTGAGAAGATATCCGTTAGATATTCATTGGTCAGCAGGAAGGCGATTGATTGTTTTTACCAACGTACGAGTTCTTTTACATTATTCAGAAACATTTCTACTATTTATTTTAAGGAAAAACAATCACATAGAAAACTGTTTGAGCCTTATTAGTAATGATATGTATTGATAGCAAAATATAGTCTATATAAAGACTTAGGTTTCCAGCGCGGTATCGCGAGCGGGCGCAGTGTTATAAAAATTAAATGTACTTTTGTACAAAACGCACCACGTCGAACAATTACAGAAAACGCTAATACAGTTGATTCATTATAATAAACGTAAAATAAAATAATTGTTATTCTATAGCATTCTGATTCCACTCTTTAAAGTGTTTTATTCTTTTATAGACTACCAGTTACTATGATTCCTAATAAACTGTCTAGAGTTCAGATAAAGAATATGAAGATTCGATAAACGTAGTCAGGAAGTTTTATCTTAAAAAGAAGAAAAGTAGTAGAAAATATTCAAATTAGCGAAAGTAAGCTGATGAAAGATATTTACGCATTAATATTAATGTTTTCAAATAAATGACTATCAAAATAACGTTAACCGAATTAAAAGCAATGATGCTGAAAATATGTCAAAAGCCGATGAACTGAAGGGATTTTGGATAAACTTTGTCAATTTTAGAAATTATGGGATCTATTAATAATTGTACTTATAGTAAGGGATATTCTCCATACCGAGAATAATCAAACAGTATTTATCTGTAAAGATGTTGTAACACCTCCTCATTTGAACTAATGAAAGCGATAGTTTGTTAATGAGTTACGAAATTCTAGGATCCTCTGAAGTATCAAACTGTTAATGTTGTTCTTAGAATTATTCGAATTGAATCTATGCTTTCTGAAGTACCACGCTCTCTATACTCTCTGACGAATGTTGAAACTTTTCTAATTCCCAGGAAAGTTAGTTTTTTGAGCGGTATATATTTATGTGGAAAAGCTTAAGCTTAGGATATACTTGGAATAAACACAAATAATTTGGTATGATACAACTTTTCAAACGTAGCAAAATGAGTATTACAAGAGTTGTATGAAGAAAAATTTTCTTGATCAATTATTAGAATGATTTATTTCAAAGTTGTTTGAACTGTACAGCAACTTTTGAGTTACATAAAAGATTAACCATATAAAGTAAACTAGATACTAATTTGAAAAGTTAAGAAGAATGTTTTAAAATTGGAGTTTATATGCATACGTTCCGCAAAACTCGAAAAGTTCATGATTTTACTGATGCAACTAGTTCGATACAAGGAACGGACAATTCTTTTGATTCAAGAGTTTACTAATTCAGACGATAAAGATGATTTAGTAGTTAATTAACTTAAAATCAATAATCGTTTATTACTTTATTATATTTAGGCGTACCTGTCTCAAGAACGCGGCATCAACACTTCGCCTTCCTGCTAGTGACGGCGATGAAGAATGATCGTTACCCATCTGGAAATAAAATATAGTTATATTTATTAAAAAATAGGAAATTTAATCAAATTCAAAGTTAAATGATAAAGTCTTTTGAATACAGACCAAGTAGATTTTATTCCTGAGAAATGTCTTTACTCATGGAATTAATTTAATCCTATAACAATAAGCTTTGTCTTCTACATCCATGTATAAATTCGTACAATACAGAAATATTGCAGCTCCACCAATTGGTGAGAATATACTATATAATTATGATTTAAATTTTTGAAATATGAAAAGTTCTGCTGAGAGCAATTGGGGAATCAACATTTGACAAAAACAAAATTTGGTCAATAGTCAATAAGACAATCAACTAATGTCCATGAATTATGTTAGTTGAAGGCACAACAAGCACAAGTTACGCACAACAAGTTGCAAGAAAATTTAACTATTAAATTCTAAAAGGACTTAGGAAATGTTTAGTTTTAACTTGCAAATGGTAACAAAATACTTTACAGAGTTGATAAAAGTTTTCTAATTTAGTATTCTACGTTTTAAAATGTTGCCAAACTAAATAAAGATACTTCCAAATTTAAAACAATGACGGACTTCATTTATCTTTCCATTTTACAAAGTGTTGATGGTGCCAACTAAAACCTACTCGCGCATATTACATTAAACAAATCAAAAACATTTCAATTTCCAAAGGTGCATCAGTTCCGGTAGTTCATGAAAACAATCAATGCCCGTAGTTCTATTCAAATTTATAAATATATTTACATTTATAAAAATATAATATATATAAATAATACATATAGTTCAAAAAGTTTTTCCAAACTCAATAAAACGCAACATATTGAGCCCTATGCGGCAAAATAGAATGATATCATCAGGCGTCTACGTGGATAAGGCTATCTTATTGAGATATTCTCGGAACTTCTTAAAAATAGCTCTGAAACTGGGATAACATAAATAATTCAATAGAACAAGATTAGATTTAATTTCAAAGTTTGCAATTGGGCCAGGCCGGCTCGAGGTCAATAAATTCCCAGCACACCTGGCCCGGAGCTCGGCTTGGCCTTACCCAGTGGCCGTAGTATAGAAACGCTCGGGTGGGTGCTCGGGTAAGGCCACAGCCACCTTTTGGGTAGTCTGTTCAATTTCGAATAGAAAAGCCGTACGTCTATATTTCAGAATAGAAAATAAATGAGGTTTTCTCATTGTGCAGAGTTTCCTGTTATTCGTGTAGAGTATTAGAGTAAAATAAAAGAAATGCCGAGAGTTCGTACTTTCTCAATAAACTTGTTTGTCGCTTCTTAGAAGAACGTCCAGCCCAGCAGCGCCTGCAAACCAGAACAAAAATAACACTAATTGCCTTTTTTAGCCCAAATCTACGAAGATGGCAAAAAATATTTTCCTGATTCTTGAGTTCTTTTTGTGTGATTTTTGCTCAGGCGTAGTCGTTGGCTAACAATAAGAGATTTGAGAGAAAAGAAAGAAATATGTATTGTTTTAAAAGAAATGCAAATTTTATGTAGCGAATGATGATATATATATGTTACGTTGATCAACTTTAGGAACGATTAGCGCGAGAAACTTTAGGAACATTGCTTTTCTTTTGCAAGGCCTTGGAACATTTCTAAATAATAATAATAATAACATTATAATTATAGTATATCTTGAAAGTGAATAAGTTAAATTGTTATTAACTCTTAAACGTGCAACTTGCTGTGGTTGTTGAGAGCAAACCCGAGCAACCCAAGTTTCGTGAATTTGTGTTTTACACCGCGACAAATGAGCATTACAACACTATTCTATTTATATAGATGTACATCTTTGTAGGGATGCTTATTGCTTCTTTATTGAGAGTATTCTTTATTTCATTATTTTATCTCATAACATTGTTTTGCTAGAGTAAGGATTCTCTTTCACTATTCAAAAACAGTTTTATTATCTATTTTTAGGATATACTTTTATATAAGAAAACTCTATGCGCTTCCTAAGCTGAGAAACAACGATTTTCCTATTGGGGACTAATTTCTTCAAAAGTACCTTTATTTTTAGTTATCACAACATATCTAAGGATACCGCGCTGGTAACGTCACTCTTGCAACAGACTATATATACAAAAATTAGAAATTATGTATTGTCTTAATGTCCATGTGAACCCCATTGGTTAGCTGGGTTTATAGTTCTTTTTTGATTATCAGAAACATTCCTACCATATATAATATATAAGCATACTTTTGTAATAACAAAACTAGTTGCCGTTATTTTGTACGGAAGCCTTTAGAACCTAGAGTATCTACTAAAGTTGGGCGGTCCGTTACGGCACACTTTCCATTGCCTAACTCTACAATTCATCGGAATGGGAACTAGCAAACAAAAGACTGGCAGATAATTTTGTTAACTCTATAAAGAAGTAAATTCTATGGTTAACTTCTGTTTCTGTTTAAGATATTCATAAAAATAAATAGAATAGAACCATTTTTGAGTTCCAAAACATTGCCACAACCTATTTTCATCTAAAAAACCTCCTCAAAACAAAGGAATCGGTTGCAAAACGGGGCTGAATTGTCTCATTCTTGTTGTCAGAAACGCAAAATACTTTATTATGCAAATTCTTTAAATTATTCAACAATATTCCTTATAAAAACAAGAAAAATAAAATATATATCGGCGTGTTCGAGATATGCATTCAATATAAGTGCATTAACATAGCTCTGCACCCTCTGCCAAGATGGCGAGCAGCTTTTTATAGATAAATAATTTCTGAGGCGCTAAAATTAGGCGGTGTAATTTGGGAAAGAATGGCGGAAGTGAAAAATTTTCAGGGCCAAGAACCGTTATTTGAGAGCGTGGTAGCTTTAGAAGGGTAAAATATTAGGCAAAGATGATTAAAAATCATCAATAGTCTGTACAAAAAGAACAGGGACTCCAATGGAAGAGGAGCTGCTGAATGAAAGTGAATGGAAAAACGGCCCTTGAATCTTTCGCGAAGCGGCCCTCCTACTAGCTGGCGCCACAGACCTCAACACCAGCTTACAATTACAATTACAATTACATCGGCACCAATCATCTCGCTATTATGACCTGACTTCTTTTAAGGTAAGGTAGTTTTTTGCTCACACCACTGCTCTCAGGTTATTGCGCCGGAAACCCAGCTGATCAAATAAATTTTCCCCGTGTAACTTAACTTCGCTATTGCAACTAGTTTAGTTCAATTAGAAAAATACTCCACTAAGAACACTTTTGTTTGAAGTAAAATTAAAAAGTTTCATAGTTCCCTTATTTGAATGTCTGGCAGCAAAGTGTTAAAAAATCGTTCTTGTTCAATATTTCGCAAATATCATAACGGTTAATAATTTTGCAGGTTGTTTGGCTTTCAAACTTAACAATTTGATATCAGAGAATTGCCACAGGAGTAATGTGGTAGCTAAATATATTTCCGTCTGAGTTCTCTTTCAGCTCTATCCACTGTGGAATAAGATTACCTAGATAATCATTTCTATAAAAAAACTTGAATGTTTTATAAATAGTTCAATAACTACCCAGTTATCTAGAAGCAACAATAATTTATGGTCTACAAAACACAATAATGCACTCAATCCTTCTAAGATTATGAATAGTAAAGATAAACTTATAAAAACAAAAAAAGGGATTCTAAAAGTAAAAGAATAAGTTTTGATCGTCTTTCCAAGGCAGATTTTTCATTTTTTCGGCTTAAAAGGATTGCTAGGCCCCGCCCACTTGATACATAGGTGTTGCTGTGCCCAGAAACAAAGGCCTTGAATGGGAGCAGCAACGAAAAAATGCCATTTCTAGAGATAAGGTTGTGAATTAAAAAAAAATATCACTGTATTTACTGTATAATTAAAGTAACAAAGCTATTTTTATATATGGAGTAGACAAAGGTGTTTGAAGTAATGGAGTGTTGCTTGCGTATTTTTGGAGAACATTGCGTACACTTTCTTTTTTGAAGATTTCCTGAGCCATTTTTAAAGATTGTCGTTTTGAACACTCCATTACTACTCTTGGCGCGTAGTATACTTTTGATTTAAGTTTTTGGTACGGTTAGTGAAGCGAACTTTGAAAAAGAAAGTTGACGAGCAAAATATATCATCCGACTTCGTTATTTAATGCAATTAGTTTATTTATTAATGTAAACGTTATTACTATTTTTTTTACCATTTTTAGCCTCTTGGACATCTTCAATAGAACTTGTTCCAGAAAAATCGTAAGACTTATCAAAGCAATCTTTTATCTTATCCGGGAGAGTGTCACGCATGAAAACACCGCGAAAGTCTTTAATTTTCCATTCTTTCACGATGATTTGTAGATCGTAATTAGTCAACTGAGGGAGATCATTATGAAAGTTTACCATTTAATAATTAGCAAAATTATAACAATCTGCGTCAACAATTCTTTTATTTTCAATTTGTTGACTTAGTGCGATTGTAAAAACCAAAGCACTAAGTAAAACAAAAATGGCAAAAATGTTAACAAGCACCCGAAGTCGAACCCTCATCCTTCCGCATTGCGGTTGCACCTGTTACCGACTGAGCCACGGGTACTGGCATAGCCTCGGAAGATTTCTCCCCTTTCTACCCAGCGCGGCCCAGCAGAGACGCAGAGGAAGGCGAGAGACAGTCTGACGATGGGGGTGCGAGAGAGTGTGTGCTAGGGTGCCCTTGGTTCAACCGTCAGGCCAAAATTGAGCAGAAGTAAATGTTTTATAGTGTTTGATAAAGGTTTTGCTGAACAATATGACGTCACAGGCCGAAACAGGTCGCCTGGCCCGTGCAGACCTAGGCCGACCTAGCTCCGCATCCTCAAAATGTGGATTTTTCCACCGGTCACGAAAACTATTGCGATCCTCGGCATACTATATCATACTATGGCCGGTGAATCTTCTGCGAGTAATTACAGAAAATCTGTGCTCTAATTCAAATTTTGTAGACCTTTAGCTGCAAGTGAATGGACCGCCCACTATATCAAACTGGGAAATACTAGAAAAATATTGATTTTAAAACGTTTTCTAAAAATGGTATATTTATGAGAAAGAAATGTTTCAACTATTTGTAAAGAGATTACATCGGTTTGATCGTTAGTGGTTGATTGATTCAGATCCTTTACACTAGTACACAATTTTAGTACGGCCGAAAAAGTGTTTTTCATACTTCGGTAGCGTTCAGTAGTGCACCAAGTTATTTCGGTAAGTGAGTATCTTACGAGTACAAATTGTTACATCTGTAGTTTGGAATTATAATCGTGATTACTATGTAATATAAGTTTATAGAACACATACTTATTTACAGTAAAACTCACTTTAGAATCCATTTCAGCTGCTTTCGTCTAGAAGAAATCTAAAAATAAAACTGAATTAATTCCTAAACAGGTGATAATTCAAGAATCAAAAATTTCAAGAGCGGGCTGTGAAGTGTCTCTTTAGCACGTATTATCAATCTAGTTTCTGAGATTTCCGGGTTTCGAGAGTGGCGGTACTAAAAATAAAAGCCAACGGAAAAAATGAACACAAACAAATAGACAACAAAAACACTTAGAAATAACATTAGATTTCTTAACTTTTGAGTAGGATCAGAAAAAAAGTAAAAATGTTAGAAATATATTATGTTATTGAATATTCAAAATGAAACGTATTTTTTAACTTTCCGTTTATTTATGCATATGCATAGTAGATTAGTACCACGGGTAATAAAGTACAGTTACATTGACTAATAGTAAAGTTACACGACTCGGTGTACTTTAGCCAAGTGTTTAGAGCAGCGGTCTCTAAATCAGTGAGTATCTGAGGCTGTGGCTTCGACTCCCCGTAGCTGCAGAAGGCTTGGGAAACCAGTAGCTTATGTATCAAATGTTTTGTGCAACCGAAGGCTGAATATTAGAAAAGAGCCTTCTCTGTTCAGGATTTTCCGAAACCATATGCCGAAGAAATCTCCAGTTTTTGTGTGATATGTGCGATTACAGGAAATAAAATAATAAGAGGACTATTTTGAAATGAAAATGTTGCAATCGCCATCAAAATACCTCCGTTTTTGAGATTCTGTTTTCTAGGAGTCACAAGTAAACTGCTTGTTTGGATTGTTCATAATAGTGCTATACTAGGTTTGAAATATGATTGTTTTAAAAAACCAAGTAACATGGTATTAGACTAATATTTTATTAGTACAAGACAAATACAAACCCTGGAATACTATCGTAAAACATTTCATAACCTTAAATTGTGTTGTTATTTTTAAAGATGAAAATAAACTAGACGATTGAAAATGTTGTTAAGCAAGGTATGTACAGGAAATGTGCTTTGCTATAAATGTATAATACGTAAAAATATGAGGAAATAACAAATGTAAAGAGAAAATTATAGTGTTTGTCTGTCAAGCACATTGTATATATGGTGAAAAGTGATTTAATGTATTATTGAAATAATCAAACATGTTATTTTTTATACTGGAATAAATATGTTCAGCGCAGATAGCCTTTTCTGTGCCTCTATTTGACCCAGATCCAACTACCCTTGCCGACTGTTTCAGCCCCGGTGGTTCGGTGGTAGAAACACTCGCCG
>JAQGAV010003594.1:0-12113 GCA_034691345.1 Phasmarhabditis papillosa | reverse complement strand
AACCTAGACCGGGCCGGCCGGGTTAACAGCTCTGCTCCGAGGTAAGCTATTGCCCGATCTGAAGCCGGCGGACCCGAGTAACCTTTGCATAAACTCCGCAACGGGCCAGGCGTCTGCTTCTACAAATGATTACTTACACAATTCTTGCTCTACTTCATTTGTGCTTATTTCATCCAATTCTTCGGCATCGAAAGCCGGACTTAGATGGCATTTATATAGCAGAGTTAATTTCTTTGTAGCATCGCCTTTTAAGAACGTAGACAGTACCAGGGCTACATCTCGAAATGTAAGAAGTCCACTCTCAGAAACATCGAGTAGCTGAAATATATATTTCTAGGAGGGCTGCGAGGATCTAATTTTTTTCGTGATATTTTTCCTCGCTAGAATTAAACCTATAGAGAAATTGACGAAAGTTAACACGGGCCTGGATATACGTATTGATCATTGAAACATATTTTTGAAATACGAATCCGTATCCCGATCTAGCTCCGTGAATCTCTAGAGACTCTTTACCTAGTTAGAAGTTTAGGATATTCTAGTTGCTGGCTCACGGCACCCATGGGCAGGATCTTGGTTCATGGTCAGTTGTATGATGTTTTTGGCCCGGGGCTTTTCAGACCGATTTCTGTGAACCTTGAAAGATCTTACCCGGAACAATCGTATAGTGAATGCATCTGCGACAGAGAACGGGAGAAGCCGTGGAAACACTTTGGAAAATAGATCATAATCCAAGCTGAAATATATATGGATAACTTGTTTGGGAAATGCTAAAACTATTATCTTGTGGCTAAGAGTAACTAAAAAAGTAACAGCTGTGAATCTGTCCTTGAACCTATAAAGATTTGTGCCTTCTATCTTATGTATTGTGCACCCGAAGAGTGATAGTTAAAGGGACTGTGACAAGGTAATGCGGAATTCGCATAATTCAAATATTGCTTCAAAAATATAACTTTTTTGTTACTAAATAATTAAAATGGGGTAAATGAGCAACGTTTAATTCAATTCTAAAGTCAATTTTCTGAGCGATGATATCGTAATAAATGTATTCAATTGATTTATTATACTTGAAAGAGTAGAAAATTGTTTGTAAAATGTTTTTAAATGATAGAAAAATCATGATTTTTCACTTGATTACGCTTCATTAAACGGCGCCGTCCACACAAGTTGTTATAACAAGTTGAGCAAAGCTACAGTAACCCGAGCCGAAATGAACCAAAATAAATGGGAGCGCGCACCTTTGAACACAAATATCTCGAATGCAAACAATTTTGGGTATATACTTCCTTAGTACTTTTTGATAAACGAAAAATTATCTTTCTTTTGGGATCCTGTGTGAAAAACCGTGTCTCAGTCCCTTTAAATTCGCCGATCTTTGCTTAGGTGTGAAGATTTACTCTTTTGCTTACCGGTATTGGGATTGAGCACAAGGATCCGGCCGTGGTCGCTCCGTCATTGACTGAAATTTACCCTTTGCAGATACCCCGAGTCTTTGTCTCCATGATAGCAAATGTTCCTCCTGAAAATATAAGGATTGTTGACTTAGACTGCTCTTCCCGAATTGGCTGGTTGCTGGTGAACCTATATGGAAATTTCAAAAAACCTGAAGTCAAGGTTAAACATAGTGGGGCTAAAGTTAAACAAGAGTGGCATGGGTGCCTAAGCCTAATAAAAATAGTACTATTTTTCGAATAAATTACTTTTGTTACGGCACTTTTTTGAAATTTGGGTTTTTCCGGTCCCCCAGATACCTTGGTTCCCCGTGGTCCCCGGGATACCATTGTCTTCAAGATAACAGGTCCTATTTGTAAGCTAGATTTTACAGGTCTGGGAAGGTCTCAGCTGCAAAATTCGCTTTCTCTGACCGAAGATAAATGATAATAAAGATAGCCGAACATGAACGCTACTAAATGTGTGGCTGACCTTCAGCGAATAGGGTCACTGTGAAATGAGAGGATCTAATAGAACAACAGAAGCCGCCTAAACTTAGCTACCAATTAGAAGCTAGTCGACAACATTAATTTAACCTATTATTCAATAGAAGTTCAACGGAGTAATCTTAAGCTATTCAAATGCTACTCATCCCTGTTATTCTGTTTCTAACCCCAGCGGCTCTATGTTGCATGCAAACAGTAGAATCATCTGCGCAGCTACCTCCTCCAGCGTTAGCCGACTCGGATTTGCTAGTAGCCAGTAGTCCAGCGGCAGGTTTGTGCATTTGAATTTTGCAAAGTTTACAATGTTCGTTCAGAGGCTCAACCATCACCCAGCAAGCCAAATAGTAATAATTTAAGACTACTACGGCAGGATACTGCAGCTGAAAATGTAGCACGAACTCAAGTACGAGGTATTTTTAAGAATTTTGTAAAATACTTTTATCTTTAATTAAGCATCGCAACAATTTGCGACCAATCAAAAGGCTAATAATGTCGCCCAGTCTCGACAACCAAGGCAAGAATCTATAGCTGATGAGTTTGCACAAGATGCGCTTGCAGGTATTATGCCAGGAACATTCCTTGATCTGTCACAGTTTAATTTCAGAGCTACAACAATCAGATTTAAACCAAAAACAAAGAGGCGGGGTCCTGTCGAGACAAGCACGGCCAGAGTCTCCCGGCGAAGCTGAACAAACCCCAATTGAAGGCAATTGCAATGGCTTGTCATCATTTAATTATTGATTCAGATACTGTCATTAATCGTCATCGCAAACTGTTCAAACAGGCAGTTTCGAATGCAAAAACATTTGTTGGTGGAGGTGGGGCAACCGAAAACCGAAATTTGTTCAACACAAGAAAGGTGCACTCTGCAAAAACATTCGAGGTATATAATATTAAGAATTTCGATCTTAAGAAAAATTGATCATGATTGACGTTTGTAGATAGTGGCATCTCATGAAGAGGACCGGAAGAAGAATAAAGATGATAATAAAACTATCGTAACTACTACTCAATCGAATAACGAAGTGACGAGCAAGGAAGAAGTGAGGCCAGATATCGGTGAGAGGCGTACATTTTGCAAGAAGAACATTTCGATTCAGATATGTGTGCCAATTGTCCCAATTTGTTCATGAATATCAAAATAGCAGCCAGCGAAATTTGCGAGAATTGGAAAGCCATTTCTGATAACTTTGAAATGAAGATGGACAATAGCGAAAATGTCACGGTGCAAGATAAATCAGAGCTTTTCCAATGCAAACGAAGTATTTCATGCAAGGAGCCTCATGTAATTGTGAAGTAAGTAAATAGTCCACACCTTCTTATAGAATACTTATAGGTGGTTAGATTACAATATGTGCGATGTTCATAAAAGTGAAAATGGTGGAACATTTGATTACTCTTGCAATGGAACACATTGGTTTATGAAAGAGTTTCCAATTGAACTAGTAATTTGCGCGTCAGGCAGTGATAAGAGAACTATTAAGTAATAATTATTAATACTAACGATAATAATAGTAATAATAATAAAATATGTTTTTTAAAAGTGTTCTTCATACCTTGACAACGTTATAGAGCATTTCGAGTTCTTCCTGATTAAACAAGCAATCATTTCCTACACTCCTTATAATGCTTTTCATTTGATTATCTTCAAGAGACTAAAAAAAATTGCGGTTAAAAGTTGATGTATTTATAAAATTTCTACCTGAACGACTTTGAGACGATGTTTCAAGCGTAGACTTTCAATTTGATCATTTGTAAAAGCAAATCCAAAGTTTGTATAGGAATTGGTTATTAGCACGTTAATGGACTTCTAGAACAGTATGAATTAGAAGAAACACATGTTGCGATACCTTTTCACTGTTGTATTCTTCACCTTCATAAATGCTCTGTGTGAAAGTTTGAAGTGCTGTTAGGGGATCCAGATTGCCTTTACAGGTACATATAATAGATTCATTTTCTTTTAACATCTCAAGGGCAACTTGAAACATGAACTAAATTCACATGCTGTGATATTGACGGTTTCAATGAAGCGTACCTTTGCGCCTTCGTAGAAGAACAAGTCAAAAATCCGGATCGCAGCATCAAATTTGATTGTAGTCAAGAAGATGCTGAGAAACCAAGATAGAGCTACAATATCATCAATTTGTAACTCTGATAGACGACTAGCAACTGATGGTAAGGTCTTTTCAACCAGCTCGACAAATACTCCTAAATAACCAACATGAAACACAGCCAGTCGAAATAGTCATTTTGGTCTATTTAAGAAAGGCCAAAGGGTCTCGCAAGGATGGCTCAATCCCTTAATTTTTAGTGCATTCTTTAAGAGTTTCTGAATAGTTACTGCAGAGGTGGTTATCCAATTTTTTAGGCGAGGCCGGGTCGGGCCCGCCCGGGGAGGTCGGATAACCACCTCTGGGTTACTGTATCTTTTGGCACAGTTTCGGCACAATAAAGCACATTTGCCGATTTTGGCACTATGCCTAAATGGTTAATTCGACTCGCTGTGGAAATGCACATCATGTTAAACAAACCTTGATCAATTAAGGCCCCTATTATTTTTGTGTTGTAGTAGTCGGGTAGAAGACGTTCACAAATAGCTACCAACAGCCAAAATGCTTCTTCTTCTGGTGCGAACAGCAACAAAACAGATGCGACCATATTCATCGATTGACAGTAACCTGTAAATATGGCATAACAGCTGTACCTAGTTTGAATTTACCTATATTGGGATTTCTAAACGCATAGGCAGTGAGAACACGTCGCAATGCATCAATGCCGGGACCGGATTGAAAAGCAGGATGTTCAGGTAGGCTTCTGAAATATATGTGTACAATTGATAGAATTTAGGATAAGAACCTGTGGAGATCTTTTTCTATTTCATCAAGAGCCACGGAAAAAGCACCTTCGTTCTTACTTAGAAGTTGGTCGTAATACCCAGGGAAAAGAGCCATTTCAGCCGCGGCACCCGAACAAATCATCCAAATCTGTATATAACTATTGATTGATCTATTAGCACTTTCAATACTTACCTCTCCTCTCAACTGAGTAGGTACACCACTTAATAGTAGTCTATGAAATTCAACGGTTCTATACATAGAGACGCCATGCCCCATATCATCCATTAGTTTTTCCCAACTTAAACAATATATTGACTAGTTTAGTAGGAGTTTAGTAAAACCTCTTTTTACACTTTTCTCTGACGTCCGTGCCGAATGGATATGAGTTGATTAATGCTGTTTTTAACTTTGAATGATTGATGGTAACCTAAAGCAACATAATTAGTCACTTGAAACAGGAAGCTAGCATACAGGTAGAGGCAGTTCCAAAGTTCTTTCAATTTTTAATCTTTCTGAAAAAGTAGTTATCTTTGCAAGCACTTTATTGTGATCCGGCAGAGATGTGAAGACAAAGGCAGCCTAAACAAAGTCCCGTTAGTTCTGTTTGCCTATAGATCTTACCCCTGAGTTCATGCAAATTATGATGGAAGAACGGCCTTCCGCTTCCTCCGCCGATGCAACATCGGTTAAGGGAAGTACGACCGAGACCAATTTTTCGATCTGAAAATACACAATTATGTTGTTACTTTTTAATAATCTAACCTTGCTTGCAAAGCATATGAAGTTGTAAGAGAGGTACAATTTCCCACTAGTATGACGTCGGTTGTAAGGAGTAAACAGACAACAATCGGTGTCACCATCTAGACGTTCGGAAAGGGGAAGACTGAATCGGCACCTAAATTATGCTGAGTAGGTTAAATGCGTGTGAACAGCGGAAATGATGAAGGGAGAACAATTTATTGACCATAAATTTAGTTATCTCGAACTTTCAAAGGCATGACCGCTAACACACCAGACTGTCTTTTTGAATTGTTGTTCTATTTTTATATTTTTAAAACGACCGCAAAATTGAGAAACTACAAAAAAAATTAATTTCGAAGACCGAAATGCAAACTTCGGCAAGTTTACAGATTTTTCTAGAAATGTTTTGAAGTAAACATATTTTTATGGAATTTCAGTCAACAAGTTTTAGAGTGATAGAGATCTATAACCTTTTATTTTTAGTGAGGTATTTTTATGTTACAAATACATTTGATTCACATTATCTCACACACTCAATCGACTGACTAGAAATGTAATACGTTCTTAATGAGAACTATTTCTAATTAGGACTGATTAGTTATTGTGTATGTATTATACATAATGTATATATATCATGGATAAAGATCTTTCAAGGCCATAACCAGGCCGATGCATCAATACACTAGTTTTAGTTGTTACTTATATAATTTACTGTTATCACAGTTATTTGTTTACATTATCTTCCTCCCGAGAGCAGACCCCACATTATGATACTATCTTGTTGCTTATTTTGTCCATAACTGTCTCGAAACCGAATAAATTTTTTATTCTATTCTATTAGACCTATTTCAGAGCTATGAACCACCCACTGGGCAAGATAGTAATATACACTCGAATTGCTTGCCCCAAAAGTATGAAGGCCAAAACTGCATTGACAAATGCACAACTTGCTTATACTGAAGTATCAATTGATACAAACCCAGAGGTAAATTAACATTTCTTAGCTATTTGAAAAATTAGTAATACTATTTGTTTCTCTAATCGTTATTTTTTCAGTGTTTGCAAGGTTTAATCGACTATTCTGATGGCGATTCTACGATACCTCAAATATACTTCAATGATTTACGCATAGATTACGAAGAGTTACATGATATTGTGTGTTTATACCTAGGAAACGCTTAAATTTTTGTTAAGGTTAAACACGAGCAGAAATGGAGTGAAATTGTGAATCATAAATATGACAAAGAGTTCCTTGGACCACCTCTACCACAGGAATACACAATTTCGGACTATCATTATAGTGAAGTGCATGATGGTAAATATACATTTATTGGTGTCAAATATAAAATCATATAGATTTACTCAGTAATCAGCCTGACGACTACTCTACTTTGATCAAGGAGATGAAGAAGGCAAATGTAATCAGAGACAATCGCGTAAGTAGAAGATGTTGATTGACAATATGTTCATGACTGATGATGTTTAGATTGGAATGTTAACATTGTACAAGAACTCTTTCAAAGGCTCTGATTTGTTGGACTGGATGGAAAAACATGAAGGAATGGGTGAGAAGTTGCACCAAGGTTGATTTCTTCCCCAGCTAGATCAAAACAATTCACTGCAATTAAATGACCCCAGCAAACCTTGTGAAAAGGGAAGACCGGTTTTTGATTGAGAAAGGCAAAGTAAAATTGAAGAAAAGGTGATATCACACAGGCAACCGCATTAGCCTTCATTCATAATAGCGCTATGTCTGTAATAGACGAACGTTCTGAACCGGGCTCTCCTACACCGGATTTATGGAAGGTAGACTCACTCGATGGCGTTGATAATGACCATGATAACTATGGAACAACTTTTATTTACTCTTATAATGATGAGTTTCCATTTGGTATGTCAAAACATCAACAAATTAATGTCGGAAATCTTAACAACTTCTTTTTAGATCGGAAAGAAGCCCTAGAACTTGGACAAAATTTTCTTGATTTCAACATCTGCCAACAGACAACCAGAGAAATAGGAACGTCGTTTAATCCAGAAAGGTGTGGTTCATTTGTTGTAAACTTAATGCTTCGTTACAGATACTATCAACTAATAGATGACGATGACAGTAGGCCACTAAACTACGGAATTGTAGAAGGCCCGTTTTTGACACCGTCTGAGTACAATCACAGATTGGTGGATATCATTGAAGATGTATATAAGGACATTTTACACGAAAACAGACGAGTACACGAAACATATCTAGAAACTACTAATTAAGCCAACTTTAGACAATTCTCTACCACAAGCTCAGTGAAAGCAGTAACTACTCGAGATATTTGCAGTACATCAAGGAACTGCATAGAGTGGATCTTTCATTAAGCAGTCCTGATGAAAGAATGATTCTTTTGGTCAATATATACAATATGATGTTTATCCATATTGTACACAAGAATGGAGCGCCGCAAAATGTGTGGCAGAGGCGAAAGTATATGAACTGCACGTACTACCAGATTAAGGAGCATAAATATGCTCTTCACTCAATATTGAATGGGGTTTTGAGGAGTAACAGAAAGGGATTGGGTATGCTTTGGAAGTCATTTGGAAAACAGGATGAACGACTCCCGGTTTAGTGACATTCTCAATGTCTTTAAATACAAGGTGTTTAGCTGACGCTGCCCGAATGTAACCCAATTGTCCTCCTTGCATTGACATCAGGAACAAAGTCTACACCACCGTTGAGAGTATATCATGTGAAGGTATCAAACAATTTTAAGCGCAGATCTTAGGAAACGCCTAAATTTTGTGAAAGTAAAGAGGAACCTATTGCAGGATGGCAAGCAACAAATGAAACAAAACGCAATTAACTTTCTGAAAGATGACGAAAACTTGAAAGTGGATTGTAAGAAAAATACCATATATCTGTCAAAGATTTTTAAATGGTACCATGAGGATTTCGGAGGTTCAGCGGAAAAGGTATTTTGCAAAAGAAGGAAACTTTCAAATTCTTATTGTAGGTAGTCCGATGGATACTGGATATTTTTAAGGACACGGAAGTGGAGAAAATAAAGATAATAAGAAAGTTGTTCTACTCTGGAACCTATGTCATTGATTACTTACCTTATGACTGGACATTCAATGGAAATTAGCTTAGTAACCGCATAATCAGATGAATAAACATTTTAATTGCAACAAACCTGTAACTGTCGGTTCTTTGACGGGCATCAAGATCTCTTTTCAAAAAAGAAGATGATATTTTCTTGGCCCGCTTCTTGCTACTTTCCATCAAAGCTTTTCTCCGCAGAGTAATATCTTCACAGTAACCTTCTTCCTCGGTTAGTCTAAATTGTCTTTTTGAGACTGAATTCTATGGGAAAAAACTAACTGTTTCATGGCAAAGTTGGCCAGCTGCGAAGCTAGTGAATAGGTCTCTTCAAAGTTGACAAACATTGAGAAGTAGTAGTTCTCATTTCTTGTGAACACAGAAATACTCTGAGGCATAATAAATGTGGTACACTTCTCTAGTTTCTAAAATTTTACATTATTCATAGAGGCATCGGGTTAGCTCACAGTAATGTCACTCCATTTAACCTTTAATTTGGTCTGTTTACCCATTATGAAAGATTCAAAGCATAGAAAGTTGACCGATAGATACATTTGACCTTGGTTAGGTAATTTTCCCTTCCAGTAGCAACATGTGTAATCTGAAAAGGAATGAAGACGTGTCATTTTTTAGGGGGAAATCTTACAGTTGACTAGTTTCTCATCATTTGGCAATGAAAATATTCTGTGAAATTTGTTGTGAACCGAACGTGTAGTGATTGAATCCAGTTCATCTGAAATTAATTCAAATATATGTCAGTTGCTTCTGCCTAGTGGTTAGAGCAGCGGTCTCTGAATCCTTGACGTTTTGAGGCTGAGGGTTCGACTGCCCGTAGCTGCAGAAGAAATCTTGGAAAACCAGCAGCTTATTTATCCCACGTTTCGTGTACCCGAAGACTGAATGTTAGAAAGGGGCAGTCTCAGCTCAGAAGATTCCGGAATGAATGGCAGAAGCCCTGCGCCAAAGAGATCTACAGTTATTGTGTGATATGTGCGCTTACAGAAAATAAAAATCTTTTTAAAAAACTTTAATAAGCCAGTTATTAGGATCAAACCTTGATGAGAAATATTTGAAGCATTGTCAATGTTGGCAAGACTCTCCACTTTACATAGCACAAAGCGGCGAATGTCACCTTCGGTGGAGAAGGCACCTGTTAATTGTTTGTTTACTAGAATTAAAATAAGAAACGAACTCAAAGTAGGTAGAATGTTATGTTGAATCCACTTCCAATGTTCGTCAATTTCTCCCTGCTCCGCAGCAATTGCCAGCACTAAAAGTAGTGTGTTACTCAGAATATTAAAGTTAACTAACCAACGGTTATATGTATATCTTCATTGCAATAATCGTACACTATTCGAAAAGGAGCTGGTCTTGTATCGAAAACGGAATCAAAAGTGGCAACCAATAAAGAAGAGAGCCCTTTCTTAGCCCCGTGTCCCTTTCGTTTTTGTAGTTGGAAATATTGACAAGCTAATTCTGTAGACCTGAAACAATTGGAATAAACTTTATACAATGGACAAAACCCACCAAAAAGGCTGACTTAGAATTAGATGTTCAGGCTTTATCCAAACCATAATGTAAGATAAATGATTAGCAGTTCATTATTTTCAATCTCTAAAACAACAAGCGTCCTGCTGCGTATAAAATAATAAGAAAAGTAACAAATTACACTTGAATAAATAACAAATTTATAGTTATTTACACCATTGTGCGTCTTACAGTTTGAAAAAATAGGCATTATGTTATTATTGTAAAATACACTGCAACACACTATTTATCTAGCCGGCGCAGCGACAATTTCTATCTAACAATAAGTCAGGGGTGGCAAGGGTCGGCCCTCCTATCAAAATATATTTGCCCGGTCTATTCGAAAAATGACGGCCCAGCCCGGCCCGCATTTTTGCCACCCATGGAATCTAAGTCAGCTTATGTTGGTGGGAAAATAATCTTATTTTTCGTATAGTTATAGTTTGACAAGTAGAATAATAAATGCCTATGTTTTTTCTTTGAAATATTTATTTCACAAGATGAACATTATGAAGCTAACCAGCATAACAATAGGGTTGGGAAATCCTATTATTAATGAAAACATTAGGTTTATTAACTAAGACTTTAATTAATTCAGTCTTTCCGGGAACATGTGAGTACTTAAAACGCACATTGGCAAAAACAAACTGTCGGCATTGTTCCACTGTCGCTAAAGAGAAATCGGCCGCAAACAGTGATGACTAATTATGACAAACGCTTTTGGCCATAATTCACTGCTTTTATGTTTCTTTTTTGGAAATCGAAAAGTTTATTCCATAAGAGGTACTATTTGGTAAGAAACCGGCCTGCACGGTTAGTTCGTTTACAGTACAAATTAGCTTTCCTGATTTGAATAACCTTTATTTGAAGAACATTGCCTTTGACCTGAAAAATACAGATTCTTAGTTTTCATAGGATCATAGGACGTTTCTATGGGTTTAAAGTTTCCGAAACCGTATCCAATTTCACATAGCACTGGTCAAGCATAGTTTGGTGTATTTTTCACATGAGCGCTTCCGCTTTGACCAAGAAAAAAAACTACTATTATTGGGATTCAAGAGATTCAGGAAGAAAAAGTTTTTTTTAATACTTTGGCTATTCAGTGTCGGAACTTTGCTCAGACTCTTATCTAATGTTTGATAACGTACTAACTATAATAAAACATGTTTATGCAGCCATATATTTATCACGAGTTTCTTGTTATTGTTGAAAGAAGGTCTCATTTCTGGATCCATTCTTGAAGGTCACAAATATATGAAGTTAAACTCTATTAGTTATGAACTGTAGTGATAATGTGCGATAACATTCCCAAAAATTATCTAAAAGTCTACTTGTTCATTAAATAACTCAATATGTATCTTTTCGCCCACCCGGAAACCCCGAGCGAGCAGTCCAAAAATTGTTTTAAACTCATCAAATGATGGTCGAAACCTATATTTACCTTGTAAATTAGGTATAAACCTAAGTTATTTAAAAACAGTTGCGACCCCATAGCTAAGTGCAGCGTATATGAGTTAGCGATTGTACACAAGCGAGAGAACAACGACAGTAGAAGAGACGCGGGCAAATGGTAACAAGCTCTCAACGGGCATATCATCCTCTTGAAGAATTCAAGATTCTCCAAGCATATTTCATCAGCGTTGTTTAAATCAATCAAATAATGTAATCGAAATTTGTTTCCTTAGTCGTCTCTAGAAATTGAACCTTTTTTGAACTTCAACTCAAAGAATCAAAAGAATCAAAAAAAGTTATTTCCTTGAAAAACTTTATTCTCATTAGTATACAAACGATCAAACTATATTTATGCATATATATAAATCAAAGATATAAATATATAGTAAAAAATATATCAGTATACAGTCGCTTATGCAAATTATGACATCCGGGTCACTTCCTCAAATTAGTACATATCTATAGTCGACGGCAAAGGCTTATGCAGGGGGGTACGGTCGAGCTGCAAACTCAATGGGTCAGATCATTGCTATTGCG
>JAQGAV010003593.1:0-12118 GCA_034691345.1 Phasmarhabditis papillosa | reverse complement strand
GGCCCCGCAGTGCCATGAAATAGGCAACACTTAAAATTTTTCATTTTTTGCAGGCAGAAGTGACAATTTTTTAACTCTTTCTTCTTAAAATTGGGCCTGGACCGTTTGAGAATCCCAGTTAGCTGAACGTACAAATACGGAATTAGCAATTGTGAATAACCTACATCTCTGCTCTTATGAGCTGCTTCTCGCGTCTTTCGGCTCATATCTTCTAGAATTTTCTTTCGCCGATCTTCCTTCGGACGCTCCATTCGCTCACTTCGTTGCTCTCTGAAAGTTTTAAAAGCCATTTTTTGTAGCCCGAAATTTTTAGTTCCCAGTCTGGAGTTAGTCCGTTCTAACCCCCACGGAGTATATTATTCCGAAAGTAAGAAAAACGTGATAGTCGGGTTTGCGGACCACGATTTTGTAAAATTCGCTGGAGTCTGATTTATCGATTTGTCTTTCTTTTCCTTCCCGGCTTTAAACCTACATTCGTGGATGTAGCAGGCCCGACAGAAAGAGACGTTGCTCCAAATCGATAATAGATCGCTGAACTTCGGGTTGTGAGAGGAGAATCTAGAATAATAAGATGAAATTATAATTAAATAACAAAATTACTAGAAAAAATACATTTTTCTTCTAATGAATGTAACTTTTTATTGGTAGATCAACGTAAAAGGTCTTGTTTGAAAAGTAATTGAATTTTGCGTAATATGTTCCTACAAGTTACACCAGTCCCGGCCCGCCCCGATGAGAGGTCTATACTCACCTATACTCACCTGAATGTTCGAGTGAAGGATTGATGCCGTCTCCGCACTATCGCATCTAAATTCCACAAATAATAGTAAAATTGTCCAATCACTTGCGCCCGCCTTTCGGTAGCGGCAGATTCCAACCCTGCGGTAGAAATAAGACCAGAGGTAGGAAACGGTCGGACTGATTCAGAAATTTTGCACATTTCTCACCCCTTTGAATAAGACTAGACTCATTTAATTCAATCATGAAGTTAGTATTCCTGAGCTCCGGCAAGCACCGCCTTCCGATTTCTCAAAGTTCTCACCTATAACAATGCACATGCATTGGAGACTGCATTTCAGGATTCAGCACCAGCATGACCACGCCCACAACATCATCAAACGGAGCGCGACCAGTTATACTGGAAGAAAAATAACGGTCGCTCAGAAAACATTGTTCCAGATTCAAGCATTGAAATTCTTGTGTTTGTGTAGGATCCCTGACCCGGCGGAAAAACAGAATTCGTATTCTGTACCACAAAAATTGGCGAAACTTTGGGATGTCGGATTCAGTTGTAAAGCTAGACAAGACTGACAAGAACATGCAAGGAACTTTGTAATTCCAAACGAAAACACCGGTTGAGCCCAAGGAGCGGCAAATGTTGACTATGGCCAACATTTCTTATGCAAGGGAATCGTATTTTAGATAATTTTTAAAAGATTGATGTTAAGAGAATCAACCAAAGTCTTTTAGGGAGCACAAAAAAAGTTTCAGTTATGCATGGGGGTAGTTTTTTTTTCACCAAATATGTAGCTACCTTGGCGAGGGATTGTTTTGAAAAAAATTATGGATCACATTTTGCCGCTCCTTGGTTGAGCCTGATAGTCAGCTCACCTATACGTGATACAATTCGCCGCAATGTGGAACTTCACCAGCTGCATCTTGATTTTTCCACTTTTACTCACAGCCGGGACTGA
Source organism: Phasmarhabditis papillosa (assembly GCA_034691345.1). Lineage (NCBI taxonomy): Eukaryota > Metazoa > Nematoda > Chromadorea > Rhabditida > Rhabditidae > Pellioditis > Pellioditis papillosa. The sequence continues at coordinate 10,424 of JAQGAV010003593.1, read as the reverse complement.
CTGAACCAGTTTTATGCCCTTTGACGAAATCTGAAATAGGATGCAGTTTAGGGTAACTAATAATTCTAAGGAGTTAAACATTATAGTTTAGTTAAAGTATCAGGTATATAGTTTATGAATCCACCAGATAACTCTAAACTAAGGCCAAACAAAGGTGGTAATCAGCGGCGGACCCGACTTCTGGTAGTACTGTGTGAAAAATGCTCCCACGCAACAGATTGGGATTCGGAATGCTGGCTTTTACTGCATTCTGTTTTTGGAAATAGGAAATTTTCTAGTCTTTGGTGATAATAGCTAACAAATTGTGTAGTAGGTATTGAAACATAGGCTAAATTACAAACAAATGGAGCCCCGCTTAAAGCTTTTATTAAAAAAGTTTCTCTTTCTATAATCTTTTAAACTAACCTGTACAGTCGCTTTACTGGGAGTCTTATAGAAGCTTTCGCGGAGCAGTTGCCGCATTACCGGTAGTACGACCTGAAGTAAACCTAATGTAATGTATTATATCGTTAAAATAGAGGATTTTAATTATATGATCAGAGGTTTTCACGGCTCTGCCAGCAGTAATTTTTCAAAAGTCGGTCGTGGACCGTTCCGCGAACACCCCAGAGACTCGTTAAAGCTATATGCCCCATCACAAACAGGGCCCAGGACCCTTTGTGATCAGTCTTAAAACTATGGATGTCTCGTAATTTTGCGACCTATGGTTAAATTCTGCGCTATTTCAATTGGCAAAACGAACCGCCGAACCACGGACTCCATCTGCCTCCTTTGATTCCAAGTACCACACATAAAAATGAGATTTAGCTATTTTTGATGAGAATAACCAGGCCATTTCATAACATTCTGCAAGAAAATGGTTTAAATCTTGAGTATATAGAGGGTATGATCAAGTAATAGAGAAACAAAATGGTTAATGGTTGTTTAAAAGAAGATAGAGTTGCATATATGGTTACATCCAACTGTCAAGTATCATCAACTAATCTAATTCGGTTGCAGGTGAAACAAAGAAGTTGTTTGCCGTAAGTAAAGATGCCGACTGTGATGCCAAGTTCAGTTTCTTATACAATCTACTCATAAAAAATAAAACGCAAGGCCAGCTTGATTAGGTTTCAAGCAATTCACTTTTCTCAAGTCAAAGTGAAAACGCGTTCACTTTCAAAATGCTGTGTTTTCCGTCAGGACTGCTCGTTGGCGGCATTTCTGACACGTGTGCGGGATACGGGATCCGGAAATCGACGCTACGTCACTTCAGCGTAGTTCAACGAAATTAAAACAAAACTTCAAAACAGCTGACCGGCTTCGAAAATAACAGAAAAGAATGAAGGAACGCAGATCCGGGCGCAGTACAGCGGCGCAAAAACTGAAACCTTGCAACCAGTAGTAATATCAAATTAATTTTAATTTATAATATAGTCTCCAAATATCTTATATAGTTGTTTGTCAAAAGATAGCAGAAAAAAGTAGATGTAAACTACCAATAGAATTAAATTATTCAATTAATATAACCCAGTGTTATGTTATATCATCTTCAACCGCCCCCATAACCCCTTAAAATCTGCATTATTTACAGATTGCTGGCCCTAAAGCGAGATGATATTGACATATCTATGAGAAATATGAAAATGAGGTGCGCGGAGAGTGAAACCTGTATGAAAGGAGGCAAATTGAAGCAGACATAAGAGGTCTCAGTTCGAAAGGGAGACTCTTAAAGAACTGGTGAATGATGGTTTTAGTCTAACAACGAACATCCGAGGCCATTATGACTTCTAGATTTGATAATATCCTTCCAATAATATCAGTCAAATTAACTTAGGGAAATCTTACGTCTACTCTTTGAAAACTAACCATCAATAACTTTTGGGTTGAACATATTGTTATTCCAAGTGAGCACCCAATACCATACGGGTATTGAGCTTTGTAAACTAACGGAAAAAAAATTTTAAGTTATAAAATCAGATCCTAAAGTATGCATTCGGCATACTTCCAACCCCTATATAAGTTTTTTTCAGAACGGGATAAAACAAAATTTCAATAAACAATGTTTCAAAAGATTGCATAACTGAAAAAGTTACTGGTACTGCCTAACCTAATTCAATAAATCTCACTATGGAGCACAACATTGGTTGGATGAACAATTAAATAGGTTATTTATATTTCCAAGGAAACATATAATCGTATATAAGCGGGCGAGAATGATGGCGAATGGGGATATTATGGAGCCGCCTTAGGTAAACAGAGGACATTCTCAATCACATCAAATATGTGGAGCCGAAATTTAAAATCTGAACACTACCGCCACTTCATTCTTTAAATAGTATAAAATAATTTGAAATTAGTATAAAAACTAATTATAGTCCGCTCCAAACCTAGACTGCACACGCTAATTATCCCTCAGGTGCTTGCAGCTCGTTGAAAGACTTCAATGAAACTACATAAATCCGGACCGGCCCGGCCCGTTTGAGAACCCAGCTAACAGTTGATTGAAATAATAGAAAAGTGGCTATATGAAGGTGCACAAGTAGTAATCCAGATGATACAAATGGAGAGATCCGGGCTGTTGCACAATGTGATTCCGTTCCTATCGAATGCTGCTGGCAACAACTGTAATTTTGGAATTCATTCGATAGTTTGAATGTATTCGTCCATAATAAGTGCGAGCTATTCAATGAGACCCAGAAAAGCGGAACGACAGAGGTGTCATTTCAAGTGGCGACACTTGAAATCCAAAATCGTTGATCCCGAGTCATTGAAACCGAAAAATAACAGACTGTTTGTTCACATACCTTTGAAAATAAAAATGAAAATGCAGGAACCCTAAGAAGCAAAAAAAGTACAAAATAATCATGGTAGCGCGACCAATTTATTCCAGTAACAGTAGTAATATAAAATAAACAAAACAAAATATAATATGTACAACAAACAGATCTAGGCGTTATAGCGAACATTGCCGGTTTGTTTCTTATCATTTGTCAGTGCTAAGTTGGCTTCTTCAATGGAAATTTCATTTCCACTGGCCCTGGATAATCACAATACAATATTGTCGAAAAGAGAAACCTACTCGTTAGCCAACCAGACGTCATGACCTCTCTTGGAGCAGCGACCAGCAATGTAGAGTGGTGCTGGCAAACTGACGGGACTGTTAATTATTCCATGTCTGTAGCATAGACCGAACATTATTGCCTCCCATTCGTCCATGGTAAATGCACTAGAGTCCATTACAAGAGTATACTTGGGCGTCTTGGCAGTACCCTGAACACAATCATGAAACAAATAATTTCGATGAAACAAACCTGCAATGTAAAATGAGAGTTTAAATAGAACTCGGAATATTTTCTGGATACAATGACCGAGTCAACAATAGAACCAGGCTGAATATTCTGCTCTGGTGCGCCACGGCCAGTGAATGTTGTAGCAAACAAACGCTCGGAGTGTTCCTTAGTAATTGCAAAACAGGTGACTTGTGGGCTATATTGAGGACTCAATGAAGATCCAATTGCAGTGGCAACACTCTTCATGTATTTGTTAACAATCTGGAATTGGAACTGTGCCATTGATAAAAATGAATACCCACCAGATTTTCGTACTGAACTTCAGTTACGCCATTAAACATAAACACAATATGTTTAGGAATGACTCCTCGAGCAACGCGGAACTTCTTCAAGGTGTCGATGACGATAACCGCTAATTGATCTCCAATAAGCTGTAAAACATGCTAAACGAATAAGAAAAATCGCAACCTACGTCGGCTTGTCGCGCTGGCACATATCTATAGTCGCCCAAGAAATACTGCGGGTCTTTCTGGAAATTCGCTGCATATCCAACAACCGAAGGCATCTAAATTTATGTATAATGTTAAATGAGGTACAGGAAAAACCAACCCTGCTGGCTGCAGTGGTTGTATGAGACTGATTAGCAGGAGGTGCATTGGAGATTTCGAATGCCATAAAGAGACGAGCATTATCGTCGAGGTATTTTTTCCTAAAATTGATATTAAGAAAGGAAAAAGAAACTACACAAACTCATCGAAAACTTTGTGATTGATACCACCAAGCTTCTCATTAGTCTTCATAATAACGTTGTGAAGCGTCTGGCGCTGATTTTTAATTATCACGCCATTTGCTTTGGAGACCTTAACTTCTTGAGTAACCACTTTGCCACATTTTGCTTCCACGGACTTGATATATGCTTAAAAATAAGTATTGAATTTTACATTAGCGCATCTAACTGTGTAGTTTGATATTGTCGGAAGATACAAAGAACACCACTTGACATTCCTGCTGTGCAGCGGTAGCAATAATTTTCTAAAAATGAATTACAGTATATGCAACTTCGTACGAGAGACAAACATCAATGGTAGATTCATTTGGTCTTTGAATAGCTTCCATGCGCATGGGAGAAGCACAGTCCATTCCACTGGATTTCATTTCCGATTGGAGCATTGATCCGTAAGTCCTAAATTAAACAGTAACATAGAACATCGATTGCAATGAGTACTTCAGATCAAAGTTGGCGTCACCTGGAAGGAAAAGCCCGTATAAAGCCCACTTGCTGAGCTTTCTACCATCAACAAAATGCCCACCACTGAACTTGCCCTGAAATTTTAAATTTATAAGAGCAGCAGAAAAACCATACAGTGTGATCTTGTGGAACAAGGCGACCATTTTGCTTCATCACGATTTTAGGGAAAGGTAGCACACGTCCAGGAACCTAAAAGCTACAACGTGAAATGAAAAACCAGCAACGAGCAACCTTCTGTTGATCGTTCGAAACTTTAACACCAGCGTTGACGAGAGCTGGATTTTTCTCATCCAACTTAAGGGCGGCCTTCAGATTCTTTGTTTGCTGTAGTCGATTCTCAGGCAAAGTGGCACATGCCTGTAAATGATAGATGAGATTGTATTATGCACAAACCTTGATCGTAGCAGCCGTCTGATCCGGAGTCTCTTGTGAATGGGATACACGTTGACTGGGACTAACAAATAGCAGCTCAACAGGATAACAAGCTCCCTTTCCACTTCTCGGGAGCACTACGAATAGCGCAGGATACCTAGAAAATCACATACGTCGACCAACTAAATAAAGCCCTACTTCAGATGGATATTGTATTTATTGGCGAAATATTGCGCAACAGTCACTTTCTTACCATCAATGTCGATACTAAATTAAAAGTGCTTTTAGGCAACAGCAAATAAACCAACATGGTAGTTGCGGCAGAGCCACCTAGACTAGCAATTGGAAATCTTTGTTTACGGCCTCCATACTTAGTGTAAACAAAAAGATCTGAAAAGTAACATTTTGTTGGACATAGCTCTCAAAAGTACCTTTTAACTGGGAAGCAATAACTTCTTTCCTGCTATTTGCCGCTTCGATAGTGAATTGTCCTCTTCCAAAGAGGGAGAAACTTTTTATTTTATCCAAAAGGTTTTGGTCGTCTCCATGGAAAGCAGATTTCTTCACTAGAAGGTTTGATAAATATATAAATTTTGCTGATACTCACCCTCGACAGCCACAAAGGCAGCACCTTTCTTGTCAGCTCCTTCCAATATTTTGGTAGAAACTTTGGCTCCAGCGCCGAGGTACTTCCCATCAGGAAGGTCGACAAAGTCACGCTGCGAAAATCCAGCCGATTCGGGATCAAACAAGTAGTGAGTTTGATCCCCATAACTGATGAACTGCTGACTAAAAATAACGCATTAATTAATTTTCGTGAGTTAATTGAACTTGTTCATGAGTGCAGTCTGACACACGATTATTTGAAGAACTTCAAGTAACATTCGATCGACGTCCGGCTTCAAAAGAACATTGGAATTAGCCTATAAACATTCGATATCACAAAAAAATTACAAATCAGAAAACTTGAAAGGAATCCTTGACTCTCGATATAGTTACTACATATCCAGTAACACCGGTTAATTCGGGGGCTTCATAGAAGGACGCAGGAAGGCTGAACACCTTCATGCCAGCATTCTATAAAACAGTTTACAACAAAATTATAAATATAATTACGTCAACGTGGAGCTCTTTCAGTGTGTATAAAAGCTTCGCACGATCGTAGTATACAGTCTTCTCTTTCCCAAAGAAAGCGCCGTGGGTCTTGTCTTCCAGAAGACGGCGGTACAGTGCAACTGTAATGGCCTTTCTGGATTGCTCAGGGAAGCTGTAAAAGAATTAATTTTAAGAAAGAAAACAAGTATTACTAACTCTTCTCTAGTTATTTTGGTGAGTTCCTTGGCTCTTCCTTCCCCAAACAGCACCTTCATATCAACATCCCACTTATAGTAAGGGATGTTCGGCTTCACATCTAAGAAATACGACTATATAGTTAAAAACAATCAAACATACGCAAAGCCGACATGTTTGTTTGGAATTCACATTTCCGGCCAACCTGTCCTTGCGGTTTCTTCACTTGTCCGATTGACAACTCAGCGACCTAAAGCATAATATTACCGAAATCAAATCTTTGGCAGCCTACTTTCTTGGACAATAGACCAACAGGGTCTTCCGACATGTTGCTTGTTTCACAAATTTGTCTTGTAAAATACGCTGAAACGAAGACGGTAAAAATCAACAACGTATTACAGTATACGAGATGGCTTCAACTGAATTTGCCCGAATAAAACATTAAAGGGTAGGTTTCACTGGTTAATATGAAGTGTCATCCGGACCGTGAAATCGAGACATGAGGTGGGTGAGAGCTGTTAAACCGGCCGGCCCGGCCCAGCCCGGCCTGGGTTCAAAATCTGCCGGGCCGGGCCCGGCAGGATAACCAGCTCTGGAGTAGATATTCGGTAAAAACTTTTGTTTTTATAAATGCCCAACTGGTCGAATTGAATGGGAGCCCACGCTTTGGAACCGAAATCTCCATCTCTATCTATATCTTGAAAAGGGAGCGGCGTCAAAGCATGCAGAATTAATCATAAAAATATAGAATAAGAACGCAGTTAGATCATTGCCAGGCCTGTATTGGCGTGAGATTTTGCCTTTAACTCAAGCCATGCCAGATTGGCACCATGAAATCGAACGCTAAAAATCCCGTGTACACTTTACACATATTGTTTAAAAAATGGGCTCTTTCTTTTCTGAGATTTTGTAAGAACCCGTGAAATAGACCCTTTAGGAAAATAATACCCATGACTAGACAGAAACGGAATTTTCGGAAACATTAAAATCAGATCTGATGCAATCGCCACGGCGATATCGCAATATTGCAACATTTCTCGATCCGCGTGGCTTATTGTAAATTCAGGAATCTAAAGATCGCTGTGGGATGAACATACACTGTCAGTGTGCTTCGCGCAGTGATCAGGGTTGAACAGTCGACTGGTCATCATCAATGTATATTCCGATCGTTATAAGTGTTTTCTGCCAGAAACCTTTGTATTTTGATCACCAGTAATTTTTGTAAATATTTAGCAAACTATTGAAATAGTATACATACACTGAAGAAATTGGCTATTTATGTAAAATATTAATCTCATTTATCGGTACCTCTGACACTGAGAGTAAAGACAAAACATTTAGAAAAAAGTTAATTGATATATATGTCTTCATTGTCTGTTCTGAGATCCCGCTTTATCCGAAGTGTGGGAAACCACCGTGTCCATGTCCGTGACCACCAAATCCCCCATGACCATGCCCGAATCCACCGTGGCCTAAATTAAAAATATATTGTTTACTTGGCTTACTGTGATAGCCGAATGGCAGGGGTGGCAAGGGCCGGCCCGGGCCGGCTCTCTTATGTGAACTTCCAGTCCCGGGCCGGCCCTCCAGGCCCCACTATTGCGAAATTCCAAATTTTTTTTCCAAAATTTCCAATTTAAAAAAAAAAATTCAAAAATTTGGAGCATTATTGATCGGTTTCGAAAATGAGGGCCGGCCCTCATTTCACAAAAGTACGGCCCGGGCCGGCCCTCCCTTTTGCCAGCCCTGGTTGCAGCTACAGTGATGAGAAAAGCACTTACATTTCAGGCAGATCACCTTGAATATGCTGGTTAGGGAAACCCTGCTTCGGTACGCCCTTTTAAGTAGGTTTGTTGTTTGTTAGTATATTTCATTTATTGGAATTTTTAGGATCGTATTGTTTACAGTTCAGTTACTCGCATCGCATTTTGATTTTTCAACCGATGCATTTCAAAGCGTTCCCGTGGATCAAGGTGAATACATGTCTTTGTTTCTAATCACGATTGTCTTAGGGTCATTAAATTACCTGGATCGTATTATTCTGCGGATACTAAATGGATTTTCCAAGTGGGATGCAGTTCATATGATCCATATAGCTGAATATGGATATGTTTTGGAGAGCAGCCTTGCTTTCTTCCCCCTTTTCCCCTTGCTACTCAGGTTATTTTCTTGATCAGTTCCCGATGAATCTTGATTTTAGATATATTACTGGTGTGTGGGCTACAGTTTTAATAAGTCTAAAGATCATTCATCCACTTTCTGCTATATTGCTGACCGCAACTTTATTGAACCTGGTATGTACACTTGATTCACCCGTCTAACTAATCTAATTTTAAGCTATGTTTTTTGGTTAGTACACTATGTATATACAACATTGTGCACCTAATTTCGAAGTCGAAGAAGCAGGCCTCAATTGGAACAATACTCTTCATCACTAATCCAGCTTCGATCTTTTTCAGTTCCTCCTACACTGAATCAGTAAGTTGTTATCTGTGTATAGTTTTATTTTGATATAGCTTTATAGTATGCTCACATTTGCTGGAATTTACTTCATATTAGTAACCCCGAAAGTTTTCGTCAATTCTCTGCTCACTATTCTGTGTTTTTCGTTAGCGTTTGCTACCAGGTATTTTTCACCGTCTAGGAGAGTATATTCAGTGATCCGAAAATGAACTTACTTACCTATAAAAAGTCACCGTTGACAGTAGTCAATGAAAGGAATATATTTGAGATTTTTTATCCTGATTTATTCAAGTTTCAACCAGTAGATCGTTTACTTTATAGATTTGTTGATCTAACAAATATAAATCTTATTTTAGATCAAATGGAATAGTGAATTTGGGCTACGTTGTTTTTTACACATTCCTGGAACTTTTGATTTGCTTCAGGGATAATTGGATTATATCGAAAAATATTAGGAAGATATTTACATCGGTAATACATTTTTAAATTTCAAAAATATAATTATTGTTTTCAGGTGTTTTGGGCCGGTCTTCAAATAGTGTTCTCGGTGACGTTTGTTATGCTCCCTGTCTACCTGCACAGTGAAAATCAAAGGACTAACTTCTGCATATGTAATATACGTTTCAATCACATCTTTATCTCATCTATTTCAGCAAAACACGAGTTTCCCGAAGTCTTGAAAAAGTTGGCTGTAGAAGAAGAAGTTCCCCACATTGGTCAACATTCGTTAATTAGTTGGTGCAGGTGCTACTAGAAGCTCTCATTTGAAATATGCTAAACTTCATTTCAGCGAGAATTCTTTGCCGTTTCCATGTTTCTATTCAACTATCCAAACGAAATACTGGGATGTAGGTATTTTCGGATACTGGCAGGTACATAATTATACTCATAAAATGTTATGTTGTCATTTTAGATCCGCAAAATTCCTTGTTTTTTGATGGCAACGCCGGCACTTCTACTCACATTTTGTGGAAGTTATCAGTATTTTTCCCAAATAAGAAGGTTTGTACCTGTTCAGCTGCTCTTCTGATAGTCATACTGTTCTAGCAATTTGGTCGCGGTTCTTCTCACAGGTGGCGATTTGATTCCGTTCTGCCTTCATTCAGTATTTCTGGGTCTTAGCGCACTGTTTTTATATAACGTAGAGGTAAGCATTTTCATATTCAATATTTTATTTAAATTAACAATTAAGGTTTTCACAAGAATGATTTTTTCGTCGACGCCTTTCCTCTACTTATTTCTTGCAAGATTGATCTCACAAGATACACCTAAGGTGTGTTAGATAATATTACATCTACAAAAATTTGCTGCTATTCAAAAAAAATTGGTTCTTTTCTGATCGGGTTTTGGAATGTTGCCTCATAATCATGTATTGATTATCGAAAGACTGTTGACTAAAATAAGCTTTCACACTGGCCGGACCGACACATTCGCATTTTTTAGGCCTGTCGGGGGTTAACAAAACCGGAGGGGTCCAACTAAGAGCTGAATAAAATAGTTTCTCGAAAAGTGGCTAGAAATCATATATTACCTGTTTTGTTGATTTAGGCTCAGTTAGAGGATGTGATGCGTCCGATTGCCGTGCCCTTCTTACCCTACTACTGTCAGAAAGGACGGAAGCAGCTACTTTTAGTTAGTTACTTTTTTGGTTATTTTATTTTTGGAACTGCCTTACATGCTATGGGTTTACCATTTACGTAAATGTTTATCTTATGTTTATTAAATTATTTGTTGTTTCTAAATGTATAATTATTAATGCAAGGATGGATTAGCAGTAA
>JAQGAV010003592.1:0-12119 GCA_034691345.1 Phasmarhabditis papillosa | reverse complement strand
GATGAACTCAACAAAGCAACAAGAAATGTTCAGGCAAATGGATTGTCATGGATGACTTTGGCAAGGGTGAACCAACAATGCCAGAAATTTACTACCCAGCGTACCTAAGATTTCACATAAGCGATCTATACGATACTGGAAATAAATAATAATAATAATAATAATTATTATTATTATTGCAATATAATACACATTTAAACCATGCTAAGTATAATTTACCCTTAGTTTTCTTGAAAACATAACACTAACAGGTTTATATAAAATAACTCCAAAGTACATCAACAACAAAAACAGTACATCTAAAAAGGACTTTTGTTCTTTATAACCATCGGGACAGGCTAATCATCTAGTGGATGGAGGCGAAGTGGGTGCGATGATCAGTCCGTGATGAAAGTGTCAGTGTTTCTAATTGCAAAACTGCGAATTTCCTTAATTCAAGTATGCAGCTGTATATATGAACAACAAATGAATTTATAACTTTACTGCAAAGTTGACCAAGTGTGTTTAATAACAAGTTAAAAAGATCATAAATATTCAATTATTGTAAGGAGCTGTGAACGAAACCTCAGACTTCTTGAATATTTTAAGAGCAACAAACAATGAAGTAGATGAAGAATTGCTAGATAATTTAAACCTGCACAATATGAATATGGTTATGATTAAAGTGATAATGTGTTTGTAACCAGCCGACGGTATTCTTAACAAAAGCTAACTTAATAGTTCTTTTTTAAGCTGAAATATTATTTCATTAGTTTAACGTTCTAACAGCAGACAGTTTAACTAAGGCGGAAGGTGGGTTTATTGGGACCATTTCCGAACACCAAAATGACTAAACATATAATTAGATAGAACTACAAACAAATAAATGAAACAAAAGTTCGGATAGATAAAAGAGTATAAAAGATGTCAATGTTGCAACTAACCATCAGTTTTTTTTTTACAAATCTCTCTACAACAAGTATATCTTATTATATACAAATGATAGTAAATGTATGACGCAGGGGTTGGTCTTTTACGAAAGTTGTATTCTTTGATTTCCCTGGTTAAACAGTTCTTTTGTAAAGATATAATATCTTTCCTAAACGACTTTTCGAATGTTGTGCATAACTTAATAAAACTTTTGTAACAATTTAAGTTCTTACCATATTTGTTAATTGCAGGAAATTGGACAAGTTGGTGCAGAGACAGAGCTAGCAGATGATGATATCTCCGTACAGAACAAACAAACTGGAATTAGTGAACTAATGATAGAAGGAGATATATTCTCAACTAGGTACAGAATTACAAGACTGTTAGAGACTGTTATTACTTTCTTAACTAAGGATCTTCTTTTTAAACTGTAATTTAGGGAACAGCTTAATAAATTAGATACTCTACGAATCAAGCGAAATACAGGCAAATGGAATACAAAGTGGACCGACGGCATCGTTTATTACGAATTAGATCCTTCAGTTACTGCTAGTAAGTTGTTCGTAAAGTTGGGGGTAATTTAGCTTACTGTCTGTTTTCAAAATAATATATGGGGTGTTGCTAATCTTTCTATATTGTTTTTGAATAAAACTTAAAAAAAGGTTTTATACAGGTTCAAAATGTAGCTTAAACGTCTATAAAACGACTGAGAATTCAGCAAATCTTTTTGATATACAATATTACTAATTGCTTGACTAATAATTACTTAATTATATTACAATTTCTTTCAGTTTGGTACTATAGTGCACGAATTCATGCATGCTCTAGGATTCTATTATAGTCAGATGAGATCTGATCGTGATAACTGGATTACTCTAAATCCCAATAATATTATTGACGTGCCTGGACAGGAAAACGTTGAGAAATTAAGCGATGACTCTGTAATTAACTATAATCCGTATGAATACGGAAGTGTTATGCATTATTCACCGATTAGGTGAGTTTAATTATTGGAAATGCCACAACTATGGAGTTACGAACGGGCCTGACGGACATTGCTTATACTATTTGTAATTAACCCACAGAAGCCCCATACCGAAATCACCAGGCTTCTCATTCGAATTTGGTATTAGATGATTCTAGTACCCAACAACTTTAGTACAAATGTATCGTCGATGTTAATCAATATAATTTGAAACCAAGTAGCTTAGCATTCGTACCAAAATGGCCAAACCATCTGTTTTCTATGGGTACAGGAAGTGCAACTCACTATGATATAAAGATGATAAATGACCATTATGAGTGTCACGGTATATTGAAGTGGAAGATAGATCATTTTAATACATTCATATATTTAGAACTTTATAAATAAGAAGACTGTAAACAATAAAGACTAAGAAGTTATTCGTAGAAGCATCCAATGACTTTGCGATCTATCTTGAACATAATTTGTTTTATAACAACGTATTATTGAACTTTTCAGAATTGAAAAACAAAACATTTGGTTACAATACTCAACGTTATTTTAGCTCGATGGCTGCGGTGCTGCATTAACGGCAATCACTGCATGGAAGACACAATTTATTCAGTTCGGACAATATAATAACAATATTAGGAAACAGTTTACATATTGCAATCATATTATAAAGGTAAGTATAAATCTCAAACTTTAGCAATGTAAAATGTTACTTAATTTGTTAATAGTATTAGAACCAATATCTAGCTTTCTTCAACTGTAAATAACATTTTTCCAAAGTTTCAAACGTGCGAATCATCACCACAATAAGACAAACCTTATACTTTTAGAAAGCTTCTTTCTAGAAATTAATTCAATTGCTCCTATATTTCTAGGCTCCAGCTAAAGCTCAGATCCAAGTTAAAATGAGCGCCCTCTACAACGCAAAGTGTCAATATGGTTGTCGAAATGCATGGAATTATGTCTGTTTGGTACAAACAAAGTCTAAACTGAATGGCTGTACTCTATGTTTTTAACGCAGCTACATAAGCAAAGCAATTTTTCAGATTAGATCAACTCCTGGTGAGAATTATTACAACTGGTTTCACTTTTCAATATCTCACCCTGGGCTGATCTATAAATCAAATTAAATAGGCTTTTTTGGTTTTTATATGTTTTTGGCTTGACTACTTTATTTGTTTTTTTTAGGATCTGTTGTCCTAAGGAACTAAACAAAGTCTTCTCGGGTACCATAAACCCAGTGCCTATAATATACCATAATAGACAAAATATGACAAGTTATAATATACAATACAGATATGGTAAGACAATTTTTTCATTCTTTAGGTTATATAAAAGTAATTTCTTTGATATTTCCATAGTTGGAACATAATACTTGTGTAGTAATCATTTTGCAACCTGAAGAAACTTTTTTTATCTTAATATTTTTATAAAGGTAGAAAAAGATAGACTAACGATCTTTACATAGAAAATACAATATTTGCGGCATTCAGAAACATATTTGTATGTCTGGAAAAACGTTAAAACGAGGATTTCATTAATGAAACAAAAAACTAAAAATCATAGATAAGAATCATGAATATTGCATTAAGTATCGGTACCAACATTGTGTAGTTGAAAGAAATGTTATGAGACTAAAGGTATTGGTGCCTTTCAAACTATCCCGAACAACACAGTAAACAGAAGTTGATAGTATTAAAGAAAATTGTCGGAAAAATTCGAGAAAAATTAGTTTAGCATACAAATAGTAGTGATTCAGAAAGATCTTCGGAAACAGCGTGAAATACTCCGACAAACCTGTAAGTATATTGTTAACAAATCTTCTAGAAGCTCTCTTAAATGGTGACATCTAGGTTGTCAATTGTTCTTCATTCAGTAATAATGTAATTTTAAATATATATAAGTATCAATATCGCTGGTGTTCATTCCAGATTGACCACTCAAGTGCTAAATCTGCAACCAAATCATAAAGATATGCCAACTGCCGTCCCAGTGCCAGTAGCCAGCCAACATTTGGCGGATCTTATTCAAGCGGATAGCCAGATAACATCCAACTTATAAAATACTTTAACTAACTTTTCTTCTTTTATTTAAACTTGTAATTTTAGAAGAAAGTGATATTTGTATGGCAAGTTTTCCATTCGCCGACTTAGATAACCTGGTTGTATTTAATAGAAGGGAAATATATATTCTATTATATATTGAGTAATAACTTTAAATAAAGCGATATATAACAGTCTTGGTAGTTTACCATTCATGCTAAAGTATTTAATTTGTTATTTTGCGAAGAGCTGATTCAAGTAAATATATATTATTAGTTGGCACATTTTAAGTTGGGTTTTTAATTACAAATAAAATATAGTCACTTATTTTTATTTTTATACCTCATCAAATATTCATGAAATTTTCTGACCTAAGCCCAAAATATTCAAGCAAATGCGGACACAAAATTTGTCGACTTCAACAAAAGGTTGGCTAGAAACATTCGATACTCGGATCTTTTTAGTGTTTTTTTGTATAAAGGTTAAAATTTACAAAAGAACTACTGGAACTTTCAAATTAGGAACGTTTTCATTGTTTTCTATTTTTAACTCTAACTTTCAATATAATTGTATATCTTTATTTCTAAACTAATGTCTATTTGAGAATTATGTGAATTACTTGCATCTTTCGCATGAAAAGTGTCATTTCCATCAATGTAATGCTTATAATTTGAGTGACATCTAGTAACAGAGCCAGTAGTCTCATTTATAGTAGAATGAATATTATGTATTTATTAAAATATATATACTTTATTATAATTTACTTTATTTTAATTTCTTTGCTACTAACTTGTCCATACCCAAATCAGATTTCTCTTTCTAATTAGAAGGTTCTGGCAATCTTATGCAGATCTGTTAATCTTTTAAAGGCCTGGTCAGATTAACAGCTCTGATCTTATGGTAGTTTTAAAAGTATTCAGGAATATAAAAAAGTATCTATAACTTACAATTGTATTCGTCATTTTCGAACTTCATTTGGCCGCTTTTCGGTGTTAACTAACAGCTTTTATTTACTGCCACATGTTGTTTTGTTTTTTGTTACACCTAAAAATTATCACCATTGCAGTAGGATTCTTTATTTCACAAAGATACACAAATTCAATAAGATTTAACATTTTTATAGGGTTAAGTTTAGAAGTTCAAAATGGTTAAAACGCAAGATTAATAAAGTAAGAACATCATTGTTTTACATTTCAGAAATGATGTTATATTGGCGAAGCTCACCGCTTTTCTAACATGGCCGATGGTTCGGGCCATCTTTCATCTTTTTTTCTAGCCCTATTAAATATAATTAATGTATAAATATTCTAAACTAACATTTGAATTATTACAACATCTTTGCTCATATTTCATTAAGCAGCGCGATGACGGCTGACTACCGGCATAATGGACACAGTGATATTTGCAATATAGCACCTTTTGTTAGGAAATATAGTATCTTGCAGGATTCAATTGCAAAATTCAGTTATAATTTAGTATAATCAATTATATTTTTACTTTTATTGTGGTGTTCCAATACAATCAGCATAACATAACATATAGAGTTCCCATTGAAAAAGTTAATATTTATATAATTTCATTATAGAAATTATGATCAAATAGTAAAGAGAAAAATCTTGTTGAGGGATCACGAAACATGTATTTCGGATACTATAAATCAGAAAAAAACGAAACAAACAAGCATTTAAACTACTCAGGAATTTGATGTTATGCAATCCTTCACATAGAAGAATAAGATTAAAAATAATAGTAAGCTAATCTATCATTGAAATTTAAATATGTTTTTATTATATTATTATATCTCAAACCAGTACAGAGAACTTTTTATATTCCATTTAATCTGAATTAATCAATGTATTTCGTCCACTGCTTTTCAGTCAATGGAGAACATATCTTTTTTGCTATCCCGTAATTAATGATCATCACTCAAAGCACCCGCATTCAGCCATAGCAGACCGCACAACGGTCCACAAGGATAATACTTAGATTGAAATGAATTTCGTAAGAAGTAATTATAGTTAAACACTTTATGAAGCACAGTCCGGTTAAACCTAGTCTAGCTATGCACTATATTAATATCAGAGTTGTAAAAATGAAGTAGTCTTCTTTAAATATTCTTTCATTTAATTTTATCTACAATTTATATAATCTATCAGTCTAGCTGTTAAAGTGAACTTTACATTAAACGATGTGTTTTTGAGTCGAAGTTCAGTTTAACATTGTTTTCCAAAGAATATATTTTTCTAGCAGCCTGTATGTGTTATTCTCATATTCTTTATTTAAATATAATTTAACTTTACTATTGATTTTTTTGTTTCGGCGTCGGCTTTGATGTTGATTTGAGAGCAGAAATATCACTATCACTCATAGTTAGCTAATGTGATAGATTACTTCCGCGAAATTATCGATTTTTTAGAATTAGAGCAGAAAATTCACATAAATCATTATGTTGTATAAAAAGAAAGAGGATAAGTCGAAAAAATGAAATATTACTTGTTTAAAAATGTGAATTTACAGCAAAATGAGAGCATACTGTAGAATTAGGACTTCTTTAGGTTTATAGACTTGTCTTAGAAGAAGACGGTTTCTTAATATTCCCTGACTGAAGTCCTACAATGGTTTTAATTTGTATTTTTTAGAAGATAGGAATTGCTAATATAATTGCATACTGCTTATACTTTCTTTATACTTAAATTTAACTAACCGCTGACGGCCTAATTCTACCGAACAGTATCGAAGTTAGGTTAAATGTTACGTAACTGTCAGATACAGATTACTGTAATTATTCGGAAAAACCCACAAATATGCATCTTCCTTTTAAACACACCCTGCCAGCACCGGAGATCTTAAAACAAGCCTTGTAGTACAATCCAAAACCTACGCGGCACGTTTTTAAAGAATAAAAGTAAGTATTATGAAATATTGAAGGGAATACCGATATAGTGCAATAAAACTAATTATTACTTTAAATATTAACGGCTGGAAACAGCAGGTTTTGAACAAAATATATGATGGAATAATTTGTTGTTGATTGTGTTTGACTGCCGTCGCTAGGCTTGTCAATGATCTGTCAACTATGTTTCTTGTATTTCACACTTTTCATTCTTTAAAATACATATCATTCAAACTAAACACTAAAGAATACAGCAACTTTATTATTTTTAACCACATGCATAATTTTACTATAAATTGCTTAACTGTTTAAAACAAACACTTATTAACTAAGATGTTTGCACAGTGTTGTGCTTATTAAAATATTATAAAATGAAAACTTTCCAAAGTAGACCGTACTATTTTATTTCACAGTTATTTTTTTAATAACTCTTAATTTTCGAATTGTAAGCGAGCAACTATAGTTGAACTTTTGCAGGCTCTAATTTTCTTGTTTACTAGTTAAAGAGAGTAATTATCACTCCGCATGCATCCCTCATAAGATATTTCACACTTTGATAGCTCAAGATCGACTTTCTCAAGAAATATATAGGATTGTTTTCAGTTCAAAGATCTATCAAAGCAAAAGCGTAGACGTTGTTACGAAGTAAAGTACGTAAATCTATTAAATTTATTTGTTTTGATTCAGATTGTTGTTCTATTGTTTTATTTGTTGTTATTTAACCTTTTCTCAGATATGATTCTTTTATTTTATCGTCTCTTTTGTGTTACTCACGTCAATAGTAACGTCACTGACAACCAGCGCCTCTACCAAGAACCCACGGCGTCCTCAGTCTATCAAAAGCCAATATTAAAGATACAGAACTTTATTGACCGTTGTAAAATCTGATCCGGCAGTCCAGAGTAGTATATTGACCCGAGCTTTTGTGGAGTTTGGAAGGTAATGGTATCGGATCTCGAGAAAAAGGGCCAATTTTTAGAAAAGTTTTTGAACCGATTAATATATTTCTTCTGTGAAACGTGATTTAATCTGGCTAAAACATTTCTTTTTAGGAATAATTTGAAAGAATTTTGTTTTTTTTTCTTAGATAAAACTATGTAGAACTCTTAAATGATTGATTGTGGCCTTCTAATCAAATATTAGTATAGCGTATTGCATAAATACAACGGTATTATCTTTACCAGTCTATTAATTAAATTACAACGTGTGAATCCTAAATCTCCCCATCTTCTTTAAATAATCAAAAATGTCATAATTCCCATCTAAAGCATAAAAATAGTATTTCTGAACCTTTGCTAAGCGTCCCATTGGTAGGAATTGATTGGTTGAACAATTGGCATTTTAGCCGAGTCGATAGAGGCGACTAAATCAAAGCAACCAAAGGGAACAACAAACCCCAATTATCATGATTACTAACACTATTTTAGTATTTATTTAACAATATTGCTATCTTCTAAACGTAACATTTGCCACTGTTGGTTATCTTTCATTTGTTCACAAATCTTAGGTCAAAAGTTTTTTAAGATTACCGAACTTATATTACAGTAACAATAATCTGCAACAAAGCTTACATAATTGTTTAATACTGTGGCATATATATATATTATGTTTCTTTATTCATTCTATATTTGTTTTCGAACAACTTTTACCTATAAACGTCCTTTATATCATATATCTTTAATTTATGATTATCTTATCATATTAAACCTTTCTAATTACTTTTTTAGCAATTTATGCAGCTTGCAAGGCAAGTTTGAACTTTTAACTTTTCAATCCGGATTTTCACAGCTTCCATATATTGTTTAGCTCTGTTTCTAAGATCTTTGAGGATCTATAACAACGTTCTAATATGTTTAGTGTTTTTTCCATATGTTTCAATCGAATGTGAATGTATTTTAATTTCTCTGGTGCATTCTATTCTCCTCTTGTTGGACTCTTCAACTGCTAATTTCGTGCTTTTATTGGCTTGTCTCTTCCTTGCTTCATTAGCTCAACACAGAGTCTTTGTCCGCAGCATCCAACTACTACATTAAGCATTTTTTAGACTTTTTAAATTATTATTATTTGTTAAACTGGGATGGAAGTTTATTTTATAGCTAATCTATTTGAATAGTTTAAACTAGCTTGATATTTCCATTTTTTTTTTTTTGAATAATTGACACCTAGTAATATAATGTTCTGCCTGTCGACATTTTGCTACAATAACTTAAAGAATTTTAGATTTGTTCTGAAACATAACTATTCACTATATTTCAGATATGATGAGTGCTCAATTTTAGTTTTTGTTTCATTTTTAATTCTAAAACATATCATCTTCTTAACCTTTACAAACTTCTATTTAAACAACTATTTTTGTTTATTCTATAAAAAGCAATTAAATGTTCTAAACGCTGTTTACATTGGTCAGTCCTTTTGAGCTGAATAATTCACCATTAATTACTAGCTAATGCGGTTCGAATAGAGACGAAATTATGCATTTTTAGCCTTTTTATAAAGTAACTATAGTATTTTTACAACTTAAAGTCAGTTTTAAAAGACTTGTACATATTTCAAGGAAGAGATTCTTCCTAGTTTTAAAATCTGTGCGCTGTAAACTTATATTTTGCACAAAAACTCTTTTACTAAAAGTAATTTAATCAAACTTAAAGAAAGCGTTCTGGTAAATCCCATTTGCCTTGGGAACCTCCAACCACCACTTTGTTCAGAAATTAAATTTTACCCACTCGAGGCTTCGCATTCGTCTAATTTCCTTTCTAATTGTAAGCCAAGAAAAGTGGTAAAGTCAAGGAGTTTATTGCAAAATTATGTTTTACTTATAATTTGTATTTCCACTGCACACATAAAGTTTCCTTAGAGTTTTAACTTTACTGTTTCTTATTCTAAAACTTATTTTCTATGTAATACTAGTCCATTTCTTCGAAACACTTACAAATGGCACAAGTTAGCAATATACATCATGTATGAACTCCAGGTTTAGAAAAGGACAACATTTTTATAATATCATTAAGTTTCCACATTTAAAAGATACTAGGGTTTTTAGTTATTTATCATTTTTTTAAATAGTAAGTTTAGTGGTCTGAAAGAAACAACCTTACTTTTCAATTTGTATAACATCATATCTAAAAATACCACCCCAATCGACTCAGTTTTTAACCGGGGTATATTACATTTTTGAAACTTATAAGTTTTCGGGGTTTGTGGTTGATTATATCAGCAAAAGTATCTTATACATAGAAATTGTAGCACAAGGGAAATTAGGTTTGTCGCGGAAGATGCCGTGTGCATGAACAACCGAAGATGCAACAATCTACAAGGGCAATTCGAGCAGAAATAGAGTTAACCAGCTTATTTAGTTGAAATTACCTTATGCATAGGACTTTTAGGATTTCTTTTGGACAATGAATGTTTTTGATTTATAATTATAATTAAACTTAGGAATTACAAATCAGTTCTACATCGCATAAATGGATACTTAGAATTAAAGGGTTTACTTTGTTCAACTAATAAGAATTTCTTATTTTCAATAGAACCATTGTTCTGAAGTTCATATCCCTTCCAATATTAAAATTCATTTCTGCTATCACCCTTAGTTTTATTCTGTTATTTTATATTCATTTCTAAACTGCTTCATCCCTTAATAACCCTTCGTACTTGAGAAGAAATCTCATTTTAAGATGAGTTATAGTCGCCATAAAACGTGTTATGACCCAACCAAACACAATTCAAATTCAAATTTCTAGCCACATTTGAATAAGTTGTTTTGTCATTACTCTTAACATAAAAGGCTATAATTATTTGTTCCCATTCAGAACTTCGATCTTAGGGAATCTAAAGCTATAAGATTTGTCCTGTTTAAGTTTTGTAAAACTATATTGTCTATTAGTTAGAAACATACCATTCTTTGGAAGTTTACTACTAAAATGTGCGCTTCCTCATACTCTAGAATGTTTTTAAGCCTATAACAAGCACAATTATGTTATTAAGAGAGTTACTGCCACACCGAGATGATAAACTAGTTTTTGTAATAAACAATCCCTTCTGATTCCTTGTTATTTTCTTTTTCAAATTCTTCCTTTCATTCATTTGTTCGCTCTATTTCAAATATCTTCGCAATTGTTTGGTCCATTGTGAATTCTCCTAGTGAAGAGACCTAAATTACATGATTTGCATGATAGAAAGAAGCTCAGAGCAGTCACGTCCAAATCTGCAGAAGCCGAATTTAAAACGTTAACGATAATCCTATAAAATCTTGCATTTAACTGTTTAACATGTTTTTCTTTCCTTTGGGGCCTACACTAAACTTACCTGGATAGTAGGTCCTGACAAGGGTTGAAAAAATTTAATATAAACAATATAACTTTAAAGTAACCTTTTATAACAATAGTATTAAGAGTACAACATTTAGAACTAAGAATACAATGCGCCACTCATCTGAGTTTTGAAACCAACTGTATTTAATTACGAGGACTCATTTTTTAAGATCATAGATTCAAAACGGAGAAATGCACAACCTCAGCCCTAATAGTAGGATTTATCTTTCGAACGCAACTCCGTAAATTCCATTATGTTTTAGTAGGATTGCGCAAGTACTCCGGGGACTAGGGGGAATATTTGTTGGTCAATCAGTAGTTTCATTTAAGGTTGCATTACTTTGCAGTTCCTGACCAAGAGCAATATTTTTGTTGCTCTCAAATAAAGTATATCAAAAAGATGTTTTGATAATAAAGTATTAGGAGTCATCTTAAGAGGCTCTGCAGGTAGTGCCTGGGGGTTTTAAAACAAAACCATGGTTTTCGCAATTTTTTCACAATTCGATTATTGCATTACGCATTCCAAGCTTTTATAATTTTACAATTTGCCTTATATTTTTTAAATCTGACAATAAATCCTAAACTTCCAATGTTCTTCGTTCTATCTATCCGCTCTTTTATGTGCGTTGTTTGCAATTTTATGGCTTCAATCCAAGCCATTTTGTTCCGAAATCACAAATCCACTGAACAGATAGATAGAAGTTTAATAGTTTAAACTGAGTACTCAAAAAGATCATACATACTTCTCTCTGCATTAATTATATTCTTTAATAACTATAATTTTCAATGTTCAAATGTTGTAATATGTCATTAGTACAGCAATTTATTCTAAAATCTTCATAAAGGCATCAACCACTGCATAATAATAATAATAATAATAATAATAATATTTATTCCAGAATCGCTTTTATCATAAGATAGGTTGTTCTCCTTTAGCGCTGGGCAACCATTTTCTTCCATAGGTCTGGTTCGCATCTTGCAATTCTTGG
>JAQGAV010003591.1:0-12121 GCA_034691345.1 Phasmarhabditis papillosa | reverse complement strand
TTACGTGGCAAGATAGCTCCGCCCTCTTATGCAAAAGGCGCGTAATAAAAGGGGCGCGGTTTGTAAAAACCAGCACACCTCTAAGTTCAAGTAGTTAATCTTATTGGTCAAACCAGTAATGTCTTTCAAAACTAATAAGTTATCAAATTCGTACCTAAAACAACAAATACTTCTGTCGTATATATTCCAGGTTTATGTGTCTTAGCTTAAAAGTCCTCACTGGACTTCAAAAGTTAAAGTATTAAATTGCTGAAGACTTCTTCCATCATTCTCATTCCAAAACTTTCATGATTCGACGTTTAAATATATTTTATAATGCTCGTTGTTCTTTATAAATATTCATGGTTTTGTTGACTTTTAAAAATCGCCGGTTTCCGCTGCAGCTTAGTCACCGTCACTATTTACAAAGTACATTCATATGATAGCTCCGCTCGCAACATGTAATTTTCGTATAAATTAACAATTTAAATTTTATTTTAAATCTTGTTATTGTAAAATACCCGAAAACAAATCTACATTTCATCCGAAATTTGCATTTTGCTAGTGTTTTGTTACAGTGTTACAGTCATAGTCGGAAGTTTTTGTCATGCATTGTTGCATTTTCGCAAGTTATTCGAAGACAATGTTCAATTTTTGTTATACAAGACGTTTACTAGATATTTAAAAGTATTTTATTTATTGTATCACTCGTATCACAATAATAGTAGATGTCTTCAAAACAGTGTTTCGGCCATTCATTCCAGAATCTTCTGAGCGAAGACGGCTCCTTTCTAACATTCAGTCTTCGGGTGCACGAAACACGGGATAAATAAGCTGCTGGTTTCGCAAGCCTTTTGCAGCTACGGTGAGTCGAACCCACAGCCTCAGATCCTCGGGGATTCAGAGACCGCTGCTCTAATCAGTCATTCACTACTATATGCATTCACTTTTCATAACTGCAGTTTCAAGGCAGAGTTTGAATGTAAACGTTCGGATTCCGACAGTCAATTCGGGGACTGAAAACGGAACAGTCGAAAACAGAAATATTTCCAACAGAAAATTTTGCACTTTCCTTCAATAGTTAGTTCTCAAGCCCTATGTTTCCGGCGCGGTATCACGAGTGGGGCCCATTGTTATAGAAAATGAATGTACTTTTGGAGAAAACGAACCATGTCGACCAATTTTACATTCCTCTTTATAACACTGCACACCGCTCGTGATACCGCGCTGGAAACCTAGGTCTTGAGATAGAATATAGTTAGGTTTCAAACAGTTCTGATTTTTTGGAGTTCAGCATTGCCGGTTGCATTCTTATTTAGATTAGTATCAGTTCCTGCCTATTCGTCTTTGTTCCCTTCAAACACTATCAACAACTTATTCTAAATTAATCATTACTTGACCATTGAAATTTACAGTTTTGGAGTTTAATTTGTTTAAACTGTTTAAATAAACGGAAAACTCTTTCTAGTGGGACGCAATGTGAAAAACCGTGTAACATTCCCTTTAACATTGTAATGTTAGACAAATGCGAGCATGAGACAAGAAAATGTGTCGTTTTCCACATATCTTAGTATGATTCAATTTAAAAACTCAATGTAATTTTGATTATCAGTATGTTATGTTAGCGTCTGTATACATTTGACCATGTGCGCTTACAATAACTTATTGTCGCCCGAAAAGGGCGCGTGATTTTCGATCACCGGGCGTACTCCTAAGGTTTAGAACTGTAAACATATTAAGCTTTGATATGTCTGACGACGGGTTGATTTTTCTTTTTGGAGGGTCAAGTGAATCAAACGAGGTATAGTCTGTTTCAAAACCTAGACTACATTGCGCCGGCCTCATAGGATGCACGGTAATGCCAAATTTGCCTCCAAAAGTTCTGTCGCCCGAGGAGAGGGAAGGTATTTTCCAGCGAATTTGAAGGCCGTTGAGGCCGAACGAGCCGGCCGGCATTTTCATATCACTGATCTTTACCAAACTCATTTTGATCCACTGATCCCATCTGACATCTCTCTAGCCCTTGATTTCCTCATTCCTCACCCGGCCCCCATACCCGGCCGCCTTTCCCTCCTTAGAGACCACGTGATCCAGCTCCGCCACAGCTCAGACAATTTCAAATTTTTGTTTACGCGCGCTTCAAATTTCACGTGAATGCGTTCAGCCTTACGTATTTTCTATTTCGAAACAATTTAAATACTATTTTTTTATAAAATTACTTCTGATTGTATTATTATTAATAGCTTAAATATCTTTATTATGTTTGATTCCACTCGTTTCTCAAGTTTCTGACATGTTAATTTATAATCTTGATGTTGGTGACCAAGTGGGCTCAATCGGAATCTGCGTCTCGTAAAAACTGCCGCTCTCTCGCCAGTTACTCGTCTAAAACTCGCCGTTTTGCCCGCTCTTTGCCACTTCTTTGCCCGTATTGTGCTGTAATTGTGCTTGACTGGGTGATATCTTCTTGTTTTAGTTCAGTTGGTGGCAACTATCTGCTAATAGCTAACTGCTGGCAACATGGAAACCCAACAGAGGTGGGTTACTGCAAACTTCAAAACGGGCCGGACAGGGAGACAGGGACAAAACTTGAACCCTCCCACCCCCCCTCCCCAAAAAAAAAGTTGGCTGATCAAAATTTTGAGACAGCCAAGTTTTGCGCGGTTTGGGTTACTGTAACTATACATAGTTGCAATCAGAACTATGTTGTACTTATCAAGAGGGGCCCAAAATCGTTTTTCGTCCATGAGAACTTCTGGCCTCGAACAGACACGAGTAGCTGATGCGTATCCCAGGATATGATACTGGGTGATAGAACCCGAGAAAAAGCTCTTGAAGATTGAAGAAGTTATCCATGGTTGTTAGACAATCACTCTAAATGATTACTTATAATAGAAACAATATAATCTTTTATAGTCAACGCCGAGAGTAATAATGGAGTGTCACTTGCGTATTTTTAGGATTTTTAACGCCGCACCTGCAGGCAAATTGCATACGCGTACTTGCAAAGTACAATATTGAAGGGAGAGTAGCCACCAGATGCTGGCGCGGTGCTCTCAAAAAGGTCTCAGACGAGCGTTGAATTCTTTACACTCCATTATTACTCTTGATGCTGACTATATAAATCTTCCATTTACAGTGCTTCTCCATGGCCTCCATTAAAGTTGAGTCTGGTTGCAGTTATCGTTTCTTTAGGTAAGCGGAACCTTTTGCCAAACGTCTAGACTGTTTCAAAACATGGACTGCATCCACGGCCTCACTTGACCGCGGTGTGGCAAAATGTTAAAATATCAAACTGGGCAATTCAGGACCCTTTGAAATCAGAATTTCCCAACACCGTAAAATATGGCCGGTGCTATGCAATTTAGGTTTTGGAACGGACCCTTTCTGAATGGGTATGTTTACCCATTCTTTTTCAAACAATTTGTGATTTCAATAAAAATATAATTCTTTCAATTAGTAATCAGTTTCTGCTTTTTTATCGCAACAACGTGTTTCTTATCGAAACTACACGATTTGCAAGCATGTTCTATAAAAATGAAAAGATAGTAGTTACTACGTAATGAAATAGGATTACGGAGATTATAGCCAACTAATATGTACTTAACAATCTGTCTGCGGACCCGGCTTTTTGGTTTGGGAAAGAAATTATGGTTAGGGGTGGAAGAGGATGTTCCTTTACCTAGATCCTCGGTGTGGTCAGGGCTGGGAGAAGGCCGGCCCGTTTCTCAAATTTTCGGCCCGGGCCCGGGCCGGCACGTGAAATTCCCAGCCCTGAGTGTGGTATGATAGTGGAAACGGCATAAAAATATAAAACTTAAATGGGCCTATGTTGTTGTTTATGAGTATTATCTTGTAATGTCATAGCACCGTACATACCACGCCATCGTTCTAGATATCATCAAAATTGACACACCGAGCATTTAGTGGATAATGAGACTAGACACGATGTATAGTCCATCTCAAGACCTAGGTTTCCAGCGCGGTATCACGAGCGGGCGCAGTGTTATGAAAATGAATGTACTTTTGGAGAAAACGCACCACGTCGACCGATTTTACATTCATTTTTTATAACACTGCGCACTGCTACTGACGCTGGAAACCTAAGTCTTGAGATAGACTGAGATGATAAATTATTTTCCGACACTGACATTTTTTAGGAAGTGGATTTAATTTCGGTTACCAGCTTCTGATTACAAACCCAGCACAAGAAGCCTTTATACAGTTTTTGAACTCTTCATTTTTGGATTTAGGTGAAGTTAAGGATAGAACAAGTTTAGAGGTATGTTTCTACAGATATAGTCTGATTCGAAACGAATAATGAAGTGTAGAAAATAATTTTCACGCAATTGCGTTTGGCTAGTAAATTATTTTCCACATTCCATTATTCGTTTTGAATCCGATTATAACGATATAGATAACTTTTAAAATTTCCAAAAAGTAGACGATTTTTATAAACAGTAGCGACTGGCATCATGATTTCACAAGCTCTCAAACTGCGCTGCTTTTCTTTAATATTGTGGCTCCTCAACAAGATGCGATTTTCTAATTCGTTCTGAGTAATCAACCTTAGATTCTCATAATTTTGTATACGCCTTTTCTGTAAATAAAGTTTCTATACTAAATAGAAAGTCGGCTCGGAACATCAGTCGAAACCCAGTATTCGGATATGAACCGAGTCTCATGGCCTCAAATTTCAAAACAAACAAAAAAATATGACGAGAACAGACCATACATAGTTTTGGACTCGGCCAGGCCCGTAATGGTGAACTATGTGACAAACATAATAAACACGATAAAAAACATGTTGGCACAATATTTATCGGGGAATCAACGAGTAGTGACGTAGGGCCGATACAAAACAGAGTATTCTGCTAGGAAACATGTGTATTATTCATCAATATAGGCCAATAAGTATTCTCTTTTTCAGTCCGTTTGGGGTTTCATTGTCTCGTTATTGTTCTGGGGTGCTACTTTTGGTTCTTTTTTCATACAGAAGACTGCCGATGTCTGTGGTCGTAAGAGAGGTCTAATATTTACCTTTGTACTACAGATTATTGCTGTTATAATAGCTATTGCCAGTTTTTATGTGAGTTACAATTATTATAGATTAACCCAAACATCAGAACGGCCAGGACCTAAAAATAAGGCGAGACACTTAAACCTATGCAAATTCTGGAACGGGTCAAGTCCATTCTCTTCTTGATGTTAATAAAGATCATTGCCGGTCATTTTGAGTCACAAAAGTGCCATATCGGGTCACAATAGCGACATGATTGTGATTAGTAAGCTGGTGTATAAACCTGCGGCGCCAGCTTGTAAGGGGGTAGTCCCGGCGCCCGGGTTGTCCGAGTCTTGTTTTAGAGGTCTGTTCTGACCAAGGCCGCCTCTGGACGAAACAGTTGGATCAATTGCAGTAATAAAAGCAACACTGGGCGCAATATTCTCCAAATTACTTGTTTTAAATGTATTCGAAACAGTTGAAAACTTTGTAAACTGGCTAGAGCGAAAAGAGATCTATAGTTTTCTCCAAGAGTAAAGAGGCCGTGCTTCCTGCGTTTACTTCCGATTTTTCGCCACCGCACCTGGCGGCAAAGTTTGCGCGCGGTCCCGGCATCTACAACTTTGGCTGTAAAGAATTCGCAGATGCTCGCGTTCTGCTGGCAAAATTGGCTCAGGCAAAGCTAACACAAATCTTAACACGGCCTCTTTATTCTTTAAATCAATATTGTACTTGCAAGTACGCGCGCGCAATTTGCCTGCAGTTGCGGTGTTAAAAATCCTATAAATACGCAAGTGACACTCCATTACTACTCTCGGCGCATACTATAACGGTTCTTATCTCTGGTGATCCCAAAAACAATACTTGGTAGCACTTTTTGTAGATTAACAACTCCGTGAAAACGGCATCGGCCAATTTGAGATAAAATGTATCTAGTACTATACAGTAATATTGCTATTTATAGAGAAATTGTCATTATATTTATGGTTTTTCTCGTTTTCTATTAGGAGCTGCATTAGCCCTGTCAATTGGAATATCGCCACTCTTCATTACTGAATGCAGGTAAGCCTTCCGAAATATGATGATTTATATAGTCTATAACAAACGAAACACCCCAAAGCGCGGTGGTATACATTGGCTTCCGCAATTGCGTATGTAACCTTTGTCTCCAAACCTGTCCCCAATTTTCTTTTTGAAGTTTAACCACAATTGGGTGTACATAAAAAAGTTTTCGTTTATTTGTTTTATGAAACACGATATCACAGATATTTGAAGAGAAGAAGTTGGACGAGGGAACCATAGGAAGCCGGACTTTATAGCACATCATCCAGGGAGTGGAGGCGGCAAATCATAACAAATGTGCAAGAATGCTTTCTTCGGGGGGATTCGAACTATCGAACTCTAGCTTGTGAGGCGAAGCTTCTATCCACTGTACATAACAAATTATTGTAGTCCACGGACTAAATTTTGACCTACCTCCAAATCAAATAAGAACATGCTGTCTTTTCTTTTGCATGTGAAGATTATTGATTTTCTGTTTACAGTCCGGCCCCTTGTCGAGGTCTCATTTCCTTAGCTACGGCAATTATGCTTCAAGCTGCATTGGTAGTCGGAGCTATTGCTGCTATGCCACAGGTTAGAATTAGAAATAAAAATGTAAATCGATACCGGAAAATTGCTCCGTAGCAAAGTTAGACTGAACGGTAACCTAACTTAGTAATCGTACGACTAATAAGGGAAGTGTCTACAATGTCCGCGTTCAACCGATATAACACTATGTGAGGTTTATAGAGTGTCAATAAAGACTCATTATTCAGTTTTTTATGTTTTGCCCAACGTATCTCTGTGAGGAGCAGGGGTCTTTAAAATTTCTATTTACATATAGCCATTTAATTGCAACCTATTAGAAGGAGGATTTTCCAACGTCCGTAGCTCGGCCGTACGGGCTCCGTTGCAAAATAGAAAAACGGTTTTTGAAGTCTTATATATTCAAACATAGCCTTATCATAGGATTCCTTTATTAGTAATTGTACGACTTAGCCGCATATTCGGTTGAGTTACCTACCAAAAGTTCTTTTGGTTGTAAACATCATATTTAACATACGGGAGGTCAGAGATCGGACTCCATTTGATGATAATTTTTAATGATTTCTTGACTTCTTCCATTTTAAATCAGGATACTAATACGATAATTTTAGTTGCTTGGTAACACCTCCGACTGGTGGATTCTCTATTTAGGAGAACTTATTCTAACTGTTTTGGTTACTGTAGCTTGCCTGTTCATCAAGGAAAGTCCGGGGTAAGAAATATGCTGTCATTACCAATATTTTATAGGGAATAAGATTTGATTTGTAAAATAGACAAATTAAACAATAAGAAAACGCTCTGCTTCTTTTCAGATATCTAGTATCTCGTCATCGCAACGCGGAAGCCGAAGTGTCAATCCAGTTCTACCATGGAGTTGATGGTGAGTCATTAGTTCTAGCAATATTTATTTATGAGTCAGTCCTACCTTAACAACAATGGATCGACCTTTTTTAAAAATCTTTGATAAATATTAACAGAAGACTACTAGAAACGGACTGACCCAGTGGCCGTAGCATAGAAACGCCTGGGTGGGTGGGTGCCCGTGCAGTTTTTTGCTTGCCCGGGCGTTTCTATACTGCGGCCACAGATAACTGGAGAACGCCGGGACTCTCAGAAAACAAAACTGGCGAAAAGGGAACTATTTTTGTGGTGAATGCAAAGTTTCTCAACTCAAAATAGATCACAGAAGCCTTATTTTCAGAACAATCAGCCAAAGAAGAAGTGGAAGTACTTCAGAAGGAAAATACTGGCGGTGACAGTCTAGGGCTTTTTGAAGTATTTAAGGTAAGAGAAGATTCTTCTCATTAGGTCAGCAATGGAGACTGAATGTTAGAAAGAAGCCGTCTCTGCTCCAAGGTTCCAGAATAAATGGCCGAAACCTTGCCTCGAAGAAATCCACTCTTATTGTGAAACGAGTGATAAAGGAAATAAAATACTGTAAACATGAATGGACGGGTCTGCCCCGGGGTGGGAGTTTGGGGGGGGGGGCCAGGTTGATGTTTTTCAGAAATGGCCAGAGTGAGAAATTGTGAGCACGATCCGGCACGGGCTGTCACCCATTCTAACTTCTGACTTGCGCAAATATGTGCATCTACATAGTCAATGATATATGACGGGATATAGTGTATTTTATATTTAAGAATGCTCTATTTATCGTAAATCTCGTAAAAACTTCTAATAAAGGTTATTATTAAAAATACATTTGTTATTTCAAGCACTCTACAAGTCGTCGTGGTACTATCATTGGTAGTATTGTTATGGCTGCAATGATTATGAGTGGAATTGCTGGTAAGTAGACGAGAAAACATTTTATTTTCTCTTTTATTTTTTAAGTGTTCTGTTTATGAAGACAGCCACAGCTCGAAATTCAGGCTTAAGGTGGGCCCGAAGCCAAGAACCCTGCTTTGGCTAAACCCTTTTGGTCCCGAGCCAAAGGTTGCGTTAAAAGAGCACACACGGCCAACTCTGAAACCTAAGTGAATATATTGTTTAAGGTATAATATTATTTCAGCAATCAACGCGTTTGCCTTCGAGATTCTTTCGTCAGTTGGTCTTAATGATCTACAGGCTTCTATTGGAAATATCATAATTTGTCTTATGACTCTGGTAAGTGAAAAGTGTTTAGTAAGCTGGTGTGTAGGACTGCGGCGCAGGTAGTGCGGGAGGGGGTTCGCGGAAAATTCAGGGGAAGATTCTAAGAATCTTATTATTAAAAACAAAGTCTTCTAAGATTTATATAGTCGAATTCAAAAATAATACGGACGTCTTAACGAAATTGCGTTTGCAGGAGTGTTTCAATATTTTATCTGAGTAAGGCAGAGCGAAAGCAAATTTGCAATCTGCTGATATCGTGCTCGTAAAATTCCAGCAGGCGCAGTGTTAAAAATAACGAAATAGGCAGCATACACGGCGGTATTACTTTTGAATCTCCCTATATGAATCGTTAAGTACTTCTACCGAACTACCAAAGAACTGAAATGCCAAAAAGAGTACTATTTTGAAAAGGACTGCAAGTCTTCTCAGTTCAAACATTTCAAGTTTTGCCAGTTCTCGTCTGTTGTATAGTCGGCGGACAAACGATATGCGCGTTAAGGTCTGAGTGCTTTATGTAAAACGCGCAAAACAGTTATATTAACTAATAAAAATTAATTGTTTCAGAATAATAAGCTGGATGTGGTGTTGTACATTACACCATTAACTAGACCGCCGTTTTCGCGCGCCATTGCTCGTCCGCGCTCCAATAAAATTTGCAGTTCGTATCCGTATACCCTTGCATAAACCTTTGCCGCCGACTATAGTCCCACTTCTACATTATTTACAACAAACTTAGTATTCAGCAGCAGTCTTCCCAACTTAGCTACCAGTTATTTAAAGATAGTTGAACATATCAAACGATTCCTAATATAAAAGATACTAGAAATATGGAAATAATTTTTAAGAAGAATATTTTAATATTTCAGCTCGGTGTTATCTTTTCCTCCCTCCTTATTGAACGTCTTGGTCGTCGCCCGCTGTTGCTGGTTAACTTTGCAATTTTAGCTATTATTAACATTTGTATTGTTATATTTATGTTAGCATTCCAAAGCACTAAGGTGAGTGTTGTGTTCGGGATCGTTGTATGACATAACTTGATCTTAACGTGTTTTTGACATATATTATAGTCTGTAACAAAAAATACTGCAGTGAACGGTGTAGTTTAACATTTCCAAAATTGCTGATTCTGTGGCAAAATTAAACTTACATTATATGGTTCAATGCGCACTTTTTTGTTTGTTGTCAGAAACATATTATTATACTAGTTTTATTTTTTATCATGTCTAGAAAAAGACAAATATGCAATTGCGGAAGCATATGTGTACCCCCGCGCTCTGAGGTCTTTTGATTGTTATAGACTATACCATCAATCAGTTGCTCACACTAATGACAATGAGTTCAGCGAGTTGTGAATGCTGATTTTCGGCAAATATTATAATTAGTTCCCACGACGAATAATGTGTTAAAATTTAACCAGTATTCGTCGTAGGAAAATTACTCGGAAAGACCAGAAACCTCGTCAGAACATTTTAACCATTTAACTATGTTTATTCTAGAATTCTCTTATCGGGTGGGGCGTGGTTATCTCAATTTGTTTGTTTAATTTTATTTTCTGCGTAGGACCAGGACCAATTGCCTTCTTTATTACCTGTAGGTTTGATAAGATAGCCTTATAATCTTTGAAAAGTTGAATACCATCCGCTCATATTAGATGACAACGCAGTAAAACAATTGGAAATGGTGTATGGGAGTCAATTTTGTCAAATTCAAAAGAAAGGTGCCCTGTTAGAAAAAATGGAAGGCTCAGTTCGCTTTAAAGTTCGCTAAAAACGCAGACGAGGCTTTTTAGCTTGGAAACACACAATAAAAAGCATTACTATAAACTTCAAAAGGTTGGGTTTGAGCCGAGTTATGCACTGCACTGCGTTTACAACGGCCGTGACGATCGTGTATTGTGAAAACAATTCGCAACTTTGTATTAAAATATCTAGAATACTAGGTAATCCCAACACTAACATAATTATATAATAATGATCAGTAAAATTAGCTCTATTTTCTGAAAGTAACATTAAAAACCTCGTGTCTATGTGCCTTTTAACTGCATAAACTAATAGCTTAGTATTTTCTCCTTAGGTGAATTAGTATCTCAAAATGGCCGCGGAGCTGCTTGTACTTGGGTTAACTTCAGTATGAATGGAGTGTAAGTTTACAGAAATTCTTGTAACTTTTCATATTTGACCAAAACAAAGCATGTCATTCATTAAAATAACGAACCTCAAAGGGTTAAAATAACTACTTTTTTTATTTTTATAAATATTTTTTATAAGCGCCGTGTCAAACTTTTCGGGTCGGCCCGGCTTGCGGGGGTGGAATAGGGCCGGCTCGACTTAAACATTTTAAGCCCGGGCCCACTCCCTAAAATCTTGGGACGTGCCGGCCCGAGATAGATACTTATATTATCTTACTTCCAGTCGTTCTATCCTGTTATTGGTCTATTTTCCTCTAAAGGCAATTCTGGGTGGTCCCATGTCTTATTTAATATTATTCTTCCCTCCATGTCTTCTAGTTGTTATTTATTTATACTTTTATCTACCGGAAACTAAAGGCAGAACACCCGAACAGGTTAGTAAAATAATTTAATTAAGAAGTAAAAATAGTTACGGAAACAAGCTACGATGGAAATGATTCTTGTTTTTGATTCCATCGATGATTCTTTGTTAACGTAAACGGGCTTCCAGAAACCCTTCACTCTACTCAAACCAGTCCAGTTCAAAAATATCCATCTCCAACCAGCCAGGCCAGTCCAAAAACCAAAGATGGTTCGAATCCGCCCCGAAGAAAGAAATCTTGAAAATTTCTGATCCGCCGCCTTCGTATCCCTCCCGAATCCCGGGAAATTTTTTCCTATTCCGCATTCTTTTCTAGAATCCCTTTGCCGAATCCCGCGCCTTTTTCAAAAACGCGATCCCGCAAACCACTGATGGGAACTCATATAAGTCAGTGAGGTCAAACAGACCAGACATTTGATAAAATTGATTATTTTCCCACATATTTTAGGCACAGGCCGCTTACGCTTCGTTACCTACAATACGACGCAGGACAACTCAAGAAGTACACCAACAGGAAGAATTATTGCCTAAATAAGATGAAATTATTATAGTCTACTACATAGATCCTACTACTAATATTCTAGATAAACCCTATATTATACTATTCCACATCTAACCTTAACTGATTTATTTAGTCTGTTTCGAACCTAGACTACATTGGGCCGACCCCACTAGATGCGCGGTTTTCCCTTTTAAAGGTAATATTTTGCCACATCGCGCATCGATTGAAGCCTGCCCGATGTAGTCTATTTTATGAATTAGACTATATTACAGTACTTATAATAAAACTAATTAAATCACCCCTAGTTATTGTTATTTTGTTGCATTTAACGCTTCTAATCTGTAAATAAAGCTTTACGGAGTCCACAATTGTTTTTGGTGAACTTCTTTTTCAAATATATTTTTACCG
>JAQGAV010003590.1:0-12121 GCA_034691345.1 Phasmarhabditis papillosa | reverse complement strand
GTATCTTAAACCGCTTTGAATCACTTATTGTTTGCAAACATGACTTCTCCAAAATAAATAATATATATTTATGTATTTTAGTGGTTCGGTAATCTGGTCACAATGAAATGGTGGGATGACCTTTGGCTTAACGAGGGCTTCGCCACACTCGTAGAATACAGAGGAACCAATGTAATCAATGAGAACTTTAAGATGGTAGGCTTTAACTTGCATATATATTTATATGATATTTGCTTAAATATATTTTTAGAAAGATGTGTTCGTCGAAGATGCTTTCAGTGGGGCCCTAATGGCGGATGACAAGGCCTCGTCACATCCACTTTCGTTCAACATTGGAAGAGCTGTTGAGGTAAACTTAGCAGCAAAAAACTGTAACAAATTTAACGATTACTTTTAACTAAAAATGCACAACACTAATAAAATAATAAAACAACAACAGGCGTTTATTAACAAATTCTTCCCAATAGAAGTCACATGCATAAAAATACCAATGTTGGATAAATCATATCTGAATTCATTATTAAGCATTAATCTAAAACGTGATAGTATAAACTACAATGTGGAATCTTCTCTAATTTATATTAGCTAAAAGTTGCTTACAGGTGTCAGAAGCGTTCGATTCCATCAGTTACGACAAGGGGGGCAGTGTACTTCGTATGATGGAATTTGTAATGGGAGAGGACAACTTTAAAACAGGGCTTAGGGTAGGATATTTATAATTTCAAATTAGTTTTTGTTACTTAGTCAGTCATAAGCTATAGTCCATCTCAAGACCTAGGTTTTCAGCGCGGTTAGCACGAGAGGGGCGCTGTGTTATAAAAAATGAATGCAGTTTTGAAAAAAACGGACTACGTAACGACCGATTTTACATTCAGTTTTTATAACACTGCGCCCCGCTCGTGATGCCGCGCTGGAAACCTAGGTCTTGACATAGACTAAAGTTATTCTTCAAATGATAAAGATTTCACAACCTTCATTGAAAGTCAAACCTATGAATTAACCACAGCTAAATTTCTAATTTTCTCTCTCCGAATTTGACCGACTTTAGGAAACAAACTCCATCGCAAAATTGTCGATCAATAAGCAAAATATTATTATTTTTTCAGAAATGTAGGAGAAACTAATCGCAAATAAATTGCATTTCAGAAATATCTAGACGATCATAAGTACAACAACGCAGCTTCGAAGGATCTATGGAGTGCTCTGGATACTGCAGTTGCTAACGAGACATTAGGTCCAGACGGAAACAAACTCAGTATGACAAATCTAGCATTACAGTGGACTGAACAGGTTAGAATCTGGTTCAAAATTGAATTGTTGTACTACATATTTGGTACAAGAAATAATGAATTGGCCTTAACACAGGAAGCCACAAGATATATTTGATACAAAAGATACACAGATAAAATTACTCACCGTTTTTTAAAGCTCACAATAATAATATATAAAACCACACAAAAATTAACTCAGATAAAATCCCCAAAACTCCCTTATAAATGATGACGTGGATGAGTAATCTACATTAGCAATAGAGCGCGGGCTAACAAAGCAGCGCGAAGTGCTAGGAAACTAGCACAATTGTCATGTAAACAATTTAATGTCTAATTTTATAATTTTCCTTGTATAAAATTAGGCATACATTAATGGCATTTTTAGATGGGCTACCCTTACCTAACCCTGGCATCTGAAAAAGACGCAAACTTCACAATCACCGCCAAGAGATTCAAGAAGAACGAGAACGCAAAGGAGTTGCCCAAGTATGCCGATCCAAAGTATAAGTAAGTTTTATTATTATAAACTTATACTTATAATTTATTAGGTTCAAATGGGATGTTCCTCTCTGGTATCAGGTAGCTGGTGAAGAGAAAGAGCAGATGATTTGGGTTACGAGAAGTTAGTTTAAACAAAATTATATCTTTTGCGAGAACAAGAAGGTTTTATCCTATGTGCTCAATACTCAAAAGATAGTATGATTGAATTTGAGGCTCTGAGAATACGAAAACCGTGGTTTCCAAACTTGTTGACGAAAATTTACAATGTAATGTATATGACTTTTTGGCAAATGAATTTTATAAATATTGCCTTTCAGATGGACCCGCTGCCCTGCCAGCTACAGACAAGGCCATCATTCTAAATTCCGGCGCGCAGTCTCTTATTAGAACCAACTATGATGATGCAGGATGGAAAAAGATAATTAAGGCTTTCAAGGAAGATCATACGGTATGTTATAATAATATTAGTTAAATGTGAATTGTTATAAACTGTATACATTAAAAAAGATTAAACTAAAGATAGAAGTAAGGAATGTTGGAACTATGAGGTTTCACCCATTCCTAAACCAAAAAGATCCGGTCATTGGGCATCATCAGTAGAATGGTAACCGAATCTTCAATGTTAACAACTATTTCATTTACAATAATAATAATCTTTCTTTTATTAAATGCTCTTTCAGAAATTCTCTACAAAATCTCGTTACGTTGTGTTGTCTGATGCCTTTGCAATGGCTCAAATCGAACAGCTACCTTATGAAACCCTTTTTGAACTGTTAGCTTATGCAACTAAGGAAACGGTAAGTCAATTTTTTAAATATATAACATCATGTTTACAGTTTAAATAGTTTTAAAATCATTCCAACAATATAATAATCACAATATCTATCTATATTTAAGGACTACCTCCCCTGGAGTGCCATCAGAGATGGTCTTTCGGCCTTCTCTGTTTACTTCGGAACTGAACCGGAAGCTTTGACATTAAAGGTATGCTGAATAAGACAGGTTCATCAAAAGTTTGTTTGCGCCCGGCCAAGTTAATGAATTGAGGAAACTCTCAGCCGGCCCTGCCCTTTGCGTCTGGAATAAGATTTTAATTTTACATATCAATCAAAAAGCCTTTCTGCAACTTTTAACACAGCATGTCCACTAAGATATTAAAATATTATACGTTTTTTATACGGAATAGAAAAATATTTACTGTTTTCAGAAATACATTCGCAAGTTACTTGAACCGCAGTACAACACAAAATTAATAGATTCGATTAAAAAGGAAGCTTCAAACGAGAATACTA
This sequence comes from Phasmarhabditis papillosa, assembly GCA_034691345.1. Lineage (NCBI taxonomy): Eukaryota > Metazoa > Nematoda > Chromadorea > Rhabditida > Rhabditidae > Pellioditis > Pellioditis papillosa. Next base: position 9,057 of record JAQGAV010003590.1, on the reverse strand, counting down.
TGTATGAAACGTAAGTTCGCTGAAATAGTTATTGTTAATTTAATCAGATAAAATGTAATAGCCGGCAATATGATTGATGATAGCATGAATACTGCCCACAACTTAGTTTAAAAAGTTACCATTACGTGAGCAACGATTCCTAGAAACTCAACTTATTGATTATAACAGTTGCATATTGCATTTTAGCACTAAACTCTAAAATAAAGATTATTAAAATAACTTCAAACTAACTAAATTTAGAATGCTACAAACTGTAGTTCTAACCGGTTATTGTGAAACAAAAGATGACAAATGCATCGATGGCATCAAGAAGTTGTTCAACGAAGAGGTTGACAAGAAATGCGACGGAAAGAAAGAAGCCAGTCAGTGCTCAGAGTAGGTGTTTAGAGTTTTATTAGTTTTCTTTTACTGATATGATAGTAACTTATACATTTTGTTTTGAAAATTCGACCAGCGAACGTCTAGATGCTTGGTAGCAAGTGGGCTATACCAAAAAGCAGAAAACGAGTTTCGTATTTTCTAATAATAAAAATTATATGTAATCACTTTACTGAAACCGACTCAGCTTAGTTTCCCTAACATTCGTTAAGCATGGGTAGAATGTCGTATTTGCAAGCGTGTGCTTTAGCCTAGTGGTTAGAGCAGCGGTCTCTGAATCCGCGAAGATCTGAGGCTGTGAGCTCGGCTCCCCGTAGCTTTGGGAAACCAGCAGCTTATTTATCCCATGTTTTGTGCCCCCGAAAACTGAATGTTAGACAGGAGCCGTCTCTGCTCATAAGATTCCGGAATGATTGACCGAGACCCTGCGCCGGAAAAATCTCCAGTTATGTCAATTATGACCGAGTTTAGAGGCACACTTGAATAAAGCTATTAAACTTAAAAACTTAGCTACATTTTCAGTGTGACCCCACCGCTTCGCAGATATGCTTACTGTACTGGAGTGAAAGAAGGAAACACAAATACTTACGACAAGGTATTATCCGCTTTCTTTATTTCTCGAAAATGACAATAATTGTCTTCTTAAGTATTTTGTACTATTTCACTTGAAACAACCTAAATCCAAGTAACTTTTGAATCATATCTAATCAAACATATATAAAGAAATAATTGCTTTAGAATGTTAAAAAAATTCAAATCGTTTAGATAATGGATCTATATCTTATTGAGTCTGATCAAGTAGAAAAGGGAGCACTGCGATCGGCATTAGGCTGCTCCAGGGACCCCGTAACCTTGAAAGGGTGAGCCACACTATTCTATTGTTTGTTTCTGTTACTATTATAAAAATACATATATTTTGAATAGTTTCCTCTGGGAAGACATATATAAATGAAGAGACCGCGTAAAAAAATTAAAAAGCCAATTTGATAAAACATTTCCCTCTAAAGTTTACTCAATACGCAATTTTCTCATAAAATTTATTCTTGCAAAAGACTATTGTAGGCATATTTTATTGGTGTAGCTCCTTATCTGAATATAAGCGAACCTATGATTTCCTTGAACATCAGGCAACAATTGATGATGCAGGTCTAACGTCTATAGAGTATTAAGTCAACCAAAGATTTTAAATGTTATTCTGTTTCAGTCTTTTGGCAACAGCTTTGGATCGTAACTCCACAGTCTTCCGCTTCCAGGATGCGTACACAGTGTTTGCTCTAGTCGCTAGTAACGAAATTGGAAGTGAATTCCTTTTTAACTACTTTATTTCCAAATGGGATCAGATTTATGCTAGGTTTGTTTTAATGGAGGACCAACTGCCTGAAAAAGTACTATTTGATCCTGGTCTTCATTATAAATCACCAAATCACTCATAAAAACACTGGGTCTGGCAAAATTATAGTTTTAATCAATAGCCAGAAGGTTACTGGCGCAGAGTTTCAGAAAACTACTGTACTACCTATTTGGTACAAAAAATAATTAATTGACCCTTACGTAGGAGACCACAAGATATATATTAGATGCAAAACAAACAGATTTGATTACTTACTAATTTATTACGGCACACACAAAATAATATATAAAACCCACACAAAAACAAAAGAATTCCTCTCATACGGGGATAAAATGATGACGTGGATAATAGCATTGGGGCGCTAGGAACCAAATGGAGCGCATAAGAGCTATAACGTGCACAACTACTGTGCTGCATAAAACTGAATGAATTGGTGGATTCGGAGCATTTTTTCAAAACTACATACATTTATTTATTCTTATTAAACACCATCGCTCTTCAGAACACCACTGCGCTGAAAATGATACTGTATATCATTGATACAGACAATATTTTAAATTTCCCATCCCAGAACAATAAAATGAAAGTAGTTTTTAAGGTTCTATGAGCACAAAACTAAAGATATAAGAGTTGTATTATCTGCGTAAAAATAATGTATTCTTAGTCATCACATTACTACTATTTGTGTATTTCAGTTACTCTTCGTCTGTTACTTTCGTATCGAGTGTCATCAGCGCCAGTTGTAGTACAATTAAAACAAAGGAAGAGCTATCTATGGTGGGTTATCTAACAAAAAATCGTATTTTAATGCAGATATGTTGTTTCTTAAAGTTTATAGGTAATAAAACAATATCAAATGAATATTATATTTCCAACAACTAGAGTGCCGACTTAGTTAGTCGGGGTGGCTAACGCTTCATGAAAAAAGAAAAGAGTACTTGAGCCGCTCACGTTCGATCCGATAAACATAATATCTGAACATATAATGATGGGGCAAGGCCGGGCCAATTTCAGTTAATAGATCTGCCACTTGTTAACAACATTGTGCAAGCTTACATGTAGTGTCTTGTCAGTGACATCCTTACATAGAACCTGCTCCAAGAATACAAGTTTTCAGCGCAGTATGCTGAGAAGTAGCGGTGTTAAATTAAAATGGATGTACTTTTGAAGGAAAGGCTCCTTCCATTGACTTCTCGGTCATTCAGTTTGTTAACAGTTAACATTTGTATAGTCTATATCAAGAGCTACGTTTTCAGAGCAGTACCCCGGGGGAAGAAGTTGTGTTAGATTATCATGAAATGTTCTGAATTCTGAAGTAAAAGCTCCCAATTCACCGATGTATCTTCCTTTTAATAAAATACCACTGCTTCTTAGGTGATTGCGCTCTAAACCTAGCTCTTCTACTGCCTGTAGTGGTGTTTCTAATTGTTTGGGTAATATCAAATTATTTTCAGCAAGATAAAGAAGTTGCTATTCTGTTCATTTCAGCTAAAAACCTTCAAGAAGACTGCTCCAAACGCAAGTAAATACAACGAGTTTAACAAGGCCATCGAAGCGGCCGAATACCGAATTAATTGGATTGAAAAGAACTTGAAGAAGGTTGCGGCAATTATGGAAAAACAGGTTAATTCCACCTAAACACCCTTTCTCTAAACCAGGGGCATCTTTAACGATTAGTTAGTATTATAGTTTTCGATTAAACTTAACATTTATTTAACTATTTTATATGTTAAAGTCACTTTTTTCCCATAGTCATAATAGTAAAACCCTCAAATCACTTAAGACCTTCACAATAAGCATACTTTCACATTCAAATATTCAAGAGGTAGATTAGTTTATGATCTACCTAAGTTCCCAAGTTTGCAGCGTATATCATACAGGTTCAGTTGTAACCGACCAGTTTAACTGTACATATCGAAATAAGCAATATCTATATATGTATTGTGTAAATACTTCTCATTAATATGCTTTATTTATTGTTAGAATAAAGATATTTATTATTTACATCACATTTAAAACGAAGTATACATACAAACAAAATGAAATTTGGTTAAGTTATGAAGCAATAATCCCAAAAACAAGACTTCTAACCAAGAAAACTAAGTAAAAGAACCGTAAAATAAAAAAATATATTAGAATACTCTATCTTTGTTCAATTTTGATGTTGGATAGCACCAGTATCATCGTTACAACGATGAGAAAAACGAAAATGAATACTGCACAGAAGGCCAACCTAAGCGGTGTGATTATATATAGTAAAACCAAGATACATTGTTTTAAAAAACCACAAGATAACAGATTTTACAAAATACTCGATAAACTATAGTCGGTGGACTAATCGCTTGCATAGGGTTACGGAACGAACTGCAAAAGTATTTAGAGCTTATTAAAATATTTGGAACAAATTTTGAGCAAATATCTGCTCCAATATTAATTTATTAGACATTTAACTGCTAGCGATTAGTCCGCCCACTAAAGCTACCAAACTGAATAAACCTAGGCAAGTTCGAGATTTCAACCCTATCGCAGAGTTGCCTTGAAACCAATTTGAAACTTGAGTTGATTTTGGGCTACTTAACTGAATCGTCGAAATATAAATCTTTGTATCTACCCTAAGTACTTGATACTAACCTCTGCTGTAATCTCTTCACCCACGACTTCTTACGTTGTGTTGGGGGCGGAGTCAGGGGACCCACGACGGAAACCCTGGAAAAAAGAAAAACGGTTAGATTGAAACGATTCAAATTTAGTTTGTATCATTACTTAATATCATTATCAGTGTTTATTAAGCCAGCAGCTTACTTATGAAATTGGTGCACCCAAAAACTCTTTTGTGCACTGAACGTCAGAAAGGAGCTGCTTTATGTTTAAAAAAATAAATAAAATACTTTATGGTACTGTTTCTTGCTTCGAACCTTTGCGAACTTCCATACTCCGAAGTATAAAATGAATGCGGTGATAATAATGGAGTACGCAGTGTATTATTCATTGCATTTCAATGTGAATAAAAAGATTAGCAGATTGGCTAAAACAAGTATGAACGCTTTCAAATAAAAGACTATATATGTAAAAAAGTTTTGTAAAGAAAAGAAACCGTTCTCTAAAGGTTCACCAAACTTTGTCAAAAAATGCGCCAAGTAGTTTTTTGACTTGAATCAGAACAACATTCCGGGTTGTCCGAGCATTAGGAAAACAAAATTAACTGAAATACGTCAGAAAGTATGTTTGTCATGTAGGCGAAACTTTAGAAAATGAGTATTTCTCGGAAATACAGCTAAATAGCTTAATTAAGATTATATAAATGTATTGACAGAGTTTTTCAAAGATCTCCGACTGGCTGAAACATTAATCAAGTACTAAAACAGTATAAGATAATAACTGTTATAGTCTATATCAAGAAACGCCCGGGTGTTTCTATTCTACGGCCAAAGGATACTGAGCTTGAGGCCTAGCATTTGATATAGACTATAAGAGTTATTATCTTATACTGTTTTAGTACTTGATTAATGTTTCAGCCAGTCGGAGATCTTTGAAAAACTCTGTCAAAGATGATTGAACGCCTTCTCTCTAAAAGTACATTTATTTTATTCGAGGACCGCTTTTCTCCAGAACAGTCGTAGACTAGCGTCTGATGTAGACTATATAGAAAATGAATGAAACCTTCTCCTAAAGTTTCAACTACCATTTCGCGCTGGGTGTTTTGAACTAACTATAAAACCAGCAACAGCAAAATAAAGAAAATACAAAACAACTGTATCATAAAAATGAAGAGACTTAAAAGTAATATAATTTAAATAAATGTCTTACTTCATACATGTCTGTGTGTCTTTTATTTCACTAAGATTATTCAATAAAAAGCAAGAAGCGCAAAGTTATTGCCTAATTCCATTCAATATCAACACTTTTTTATGATTCGCATTATTCCTATGACGAGATGCAACTAATCTCATGGCGAACCAAGAAACAAAACTAGCTTATAATTGTACTTTTAAGTATAGTCTATAGACAAATCTCATGTAGTTTAAAGGTCTATTGATTATAAGGCGAGCGCACAATTCTATCGGTTGCTTGTACATTCTCTTACGATTTCCGCGTTCCTTCTAAATTCTACAGTACACCTCTGCAAACTATTCATCCGTCGACTATATTAGATTGTTTTTCAAAAGTAAGATGCCGTGTCGCCAGTGTATTTTTATACGAGAGCTGTAGCAAAATTCGTTTTCAAAGCTTATGTACATTTTTAATTTTTCCTTCTGCAACTTTACTTTAAATTCGTCTAGAGGTATAGTTTATTGTCAAAATGTTATTATGCCGCAGCAACTTTCGCGCAATTGTCTAAATTTTGGAATAAACTATAGTCAGATTCACAAATAATACCGGCGTGTTGGTTGCTTATTTCTTCATTTTTAGGACTGCGCCTGGTGGCATTTTACGCGCGCGATATCAGCAGATTGCAAACTTGCTATTGCACTGCCTTACTCAGACAAAACATTACAACACTCCGGCAACCCCAATTTTATTAACACCACCGTATTACTTTTGAATCCGACTATATACTACTTTAACTAATCCTATAGCGTTAGAATGTAAAGTGCAAGATGTCCTTGCGGAAATGGTACGGCGTTAGTTTTAGTTATGCATTATAAGAATATAGTATAACACCAGATCAGTACATCCGTAACTTGATCCATTTCGGAAAGGTACTAATAACACTCTGCATTTAATAGGAAGGTTTTATTCTTTTAAAAATATAATAGGCTTTTTGCAAAATTAGAATGTTCCAGCAAACAAACAAAATTCGTTTGATGGAAAGGAAAACAACTAAAATGAATATGCTATTTCTAAAAATACTCTCTACATTGGTCCAGGATAAGCAGATTATATCTGCGGATCAGTTTATATAGTCAGCGCCGAGAGTAATAATGGGGTGTCACTTGCGTATTTATTCGATTTTTAACACCGCGCCTGCATGCATATTGCATGCGTGTACTTGCAAAGTACAATATGGAACAAAGAATAGCCGCCAGATGCTGGCGCGGTGCTCGTAAAAAGGGCTCAGGTGAGCTTTGAATTCTTTACACTCCATCATTACTCTTGGCACTGACTATATAAGACTAGCAAAACGTAAAACATTGAGTTTTGAAAAGTTCTGAGGGCGCTTTAGAATATGGTTAAAGCAGAGGCCTCTGAATCTGCTAGAATCATTTTTCAATATTAATTTTAAGTCATGTCATCTAGCGGTGATCAAAATTATATTTTTCTATTTTAGTACCTGAACTCATTATATACATTAAAGTTAATAGAAGCTTATTCTACCAAGATAACTCCTTTTCATAATATAGAAAATGATATTAATATAGCTAGAAACTACAATCTTGCATATATCATGGGCTATTGAGCACGTTTGGCATAAATATTTTTGAAACTGAACGCCTCCTCGTAAAATCCCTGAAGCGGCGCCAAATCCTAAATTCAAATTACCCACCTGGACCCAGAAATGGATATGTCAAAATCAAACGACTCGTCATCACTCTCTTCCATAAGCTGAAATTATACTCTTAGATTAGAATAGAAAGTTTATTGGGTTTCCGAGACAGTTATGGACAAAAGAAACAACAAAATAATATCATAATGGAGGGTCTGTTCTCGGGAGGAGGATTGTGGCTCTGAAGCATTGTCAATCTCCTCATGTTATTGAAAATAAGCGAAAGAAAAACATACTAAATATAGAATATTAGTGATATTTACTGAGTAACTAAATGGGAAAATTGGGAAGATTATTCTTAACTCTTAAGCGTTATCTTAAAAGCTGTTGAAGAAGAAGAAAACATATTCAGGAAAATATAGTTTTCTAGACGTTCTGGAACAATATTAAAGGAGAACGGCAAGAATTTTCTGGAACCAGTCCAAAAATAGCTCTAAAAATGTTAGGAATAGCGTTTTGTGGACACTTTCAAGTATTTTTTAAAACCAATAAACCCTTTCAGTTGAGTGAATATGTGTGTGTGTGAAAATATCTTTTTTGAATATTCGACGAGTTTAGGCCTATGGGAAGAGAAGAGCATGAATAAATTCAAGAGATAATGGACATGGCTAAGCAAAAACAAAAAGAGTTTTGCAGAAATTATTAGCACCGTAGAAATATGAAGTAGATGTAAACTGTAGGTACTGGCCTAGCTATCAAAAGAGAGCACCAGCCTAGCCAAGCTATCTTTTATTTTGTTTTATTTTGTTTTTACTCGCAGGGGTAGATAATAGTTAGATAGTTGTTAACAATAGATGGATTTATAGCGCGATACATATGAATATGCTGAAAGCCAATTTTTAAGGTGAGGTAGTTCCAAAATTGTCTTTGCGCAGTACAATAATGATATATATAAACTTTCTCTGACAACAAACAAAAACCGGGCTGATTTTTCAAAAACCGGACCTGCTTGTTAAATTCCCATAAAGGGATAAATTAACTAAAAAGTTTACAATGCAATTCACTAAATTCAAGTCAGGTTCATACGCTCAGAAAAGGATCAAAAGCTTACAAATGAAGAGGCAGATTAAACACTACATTGAAAACTTTAAAAAAAAGTTACTTCAAACGCAAAAGTTATAAATTTTCAAGTAAGAGTATGTTTTCGATTTTAAGGGATGAAAAAACAGAAAACATAATAATATTTCATTTTCCCTAAGGGGGGCTCTATTTTGAGAAGTTGTCAGTACGACATCATCCCTTCCTTAAAAACAAATAAATTGTACACACTACTCTCACAAATTGTTATGAAATCAATACAAATCAAAGAAAACCCTATTGACTGGCTTTTAGTTACAGAAAAGCGTTTAGAATATGTTAGAACTCGAGAACTTGAAGTATGGCCAGGGCCCACGTTGAACTAGTAGGAGATCTCTAGTAAGAATTTTTTAAGGTAATTTATTTCCTGTAATCGCATATATCACACAATTGCTGGAGATTTCTTCGGCGCTGGGTTTCGGCCATTCATTCCGGAATCTTCTAAGCAGAGACGGCTCCTTTCATACAAATACAAAAAATCGCTAAATTTTTACGCTCGTAAAACTTTTTACTAGAAAAACGCAACAAATCCTTTTCATTTCGCGGAAGGAGGCTACATATAGAAACTAACAAAAGTGCATCTCTTCTAATTGAACCAATTTCTAGAAGCCAACCTCTATTAATTGTGTTTTTTGCTTTAAAACTTAAGAAGATCGCAGATTGAAAACTTGTAAGAACCAATTTTCTAAAAAGATATAAAACTATAAACAATGAATGTTTCTTATACTTTTTCTATTAAACGACATCTTCTTTGACACTTCTTTTA
>JAQGAV010003589.1:0-12122 GCA_034691345.1 Phasmarhabditis papillosa | reverse complement strand
GACTGCTCTGTAGTCCTTTAAAGCAGTCCTTTGAGAAAGCCCGATTGTAACAAATGAACTGAGCGGTTATGCAGTGTGTCAGTACTCCGTTTTGTATCTGAGCTATTCAACGAACCTTTTGTAAAGAAAAATACCACTGTAACACGCCAACTTTACATCAATAATTTTCCCAGCCGGATTGAAAACTACAGTAGTCCACTTATGTTTTGTCTAGTTCAGGGAAAAGCTTGAAATTTGATTCTGCTCCGGAACTTGTCCGCGGCTACAAGTGTTGTCCACTAGTATATTGATGTATGTGCGAGAGTAGTCTAAGGGGCGTGGTCTGCCACACACTGTGTTTAATGAGAATGCCAACCTCACTGCCACCAAACTATTCAAAACATTTTGACTGGAATCGAATCTGTAATTCAAATTTTATGTATATTTTATATTTTAGTTTTTTCTCAAAAACGACATTTTTCTGAAATCTAGGAAGATTGTTTACACAAAAGCTCATTTTCCATGCCCATTCTTGCATTTTAAAGTGGTGCAGCGTGTTGCATTCTGTGGCTTTTATCTATTTCAAAGATGTTTGCAAACAAGCAGCTTTGTTTATAGGCTTATCGCTAATTTTAGTATACTCTAATTTGATAAAAACTGGCTCATTTATCTAAAGGCACATGTTGCCTGCTTCTGTTTCCAGCATGTTTACTCAGGCGAAATTTGATATATGTGTATCAACTGTTTCTATTCTTCTCACTTGCTTTACTCAATAGTTTTGTTATTTCAGGAGGTCTCTCTTTTGGATAGTGGAGAGAAAAACGCAGAAAAGTTAATATGCGTAAATGACTCCCCGCAGGGTGCATCGATTAATCAGTCTTGCGATATTTTTGTTTTTGGTAAGCGATGTTTTCATTTTGTGATGATGTCATTTTATTTTAGGCCACATTAACATTCCTCGTCTTCCGAATCCCAGCAACGCCAGCAAATAGTTCAAGCAGCTATCCTTCATTCGAGGAATCAAAATGGAGAACTCTCGAGCTGATTGGCAACGATAGCGAAATAGCCATCGATACTAGTGACGTTGATCTGCAACAATGGAGTGAAATATTGAAAAGTGAGGAGTTATGCTGAAAAATTAAAATTTAAATTTTTAGAAAAAGTCAATTCTACGCTTACTGGAAAGGAGATTGTGGAATCGGTCAATTTTCTGAACAACAACTTCGAAGTTCTCAATATTGATAAGTTTGGTCCTCTCATCAATGTAAAGACAGTTATTGTTATACAGGTATGTTCTTACAGCTTGATTTATCTGATTTTTTTATATTATAGGTTCACAATCGCGTGCAATATTTGAAGTATCTCCTGGAGTCGCTGAATAATACGAAGGGCATTGAAGATTGTTTGCTTGTATTCAGCCATGACATTAATGTTATTGCCATTAATGAGCTGATTCGTAAAATTGATTTTGCCAGGGTTAGTTTACTTTATTAGTTGTATAGGTATATGAACATTTAGGTATATCAAATATTCTATCCTCTGAATAGACAGCTATTTCCTCATGTCTACCCTGGTCAAGATCCGCGTGATTGCCCGGAGAAAATTGGCAAATCTGCGTAAGCCATTAAATCACTCTATGTATCATTAATATTTTATATTTAGTGCTGCCCAGTTACAATGCCTGAACCATGCTACTCCTGACAAGTATGGAAACTACAGACAGTCTCAGCTCACTCAGATCAAGCATCATTGGTGGTGGAAGGTAATTCGATTTTCTTCCGCTCTTGATTTTATTTCATATGAAACAACTCGGGTTGCTTCACGTTTTGGACTTTGGGTTTTTTGAAGAGTTTAATTTGTTTAAAGTAAACCAAACCCTCAGTAAGCTCGTAATGATTTCCGTCTTTAGATGAATTATGTCTTCGATGGAATAATTGATCGATTCTCCCTGGAACATGCATGGGTTCTATTGCTGGAAGAGGATCATTTTGTAGCACCAGATGCTCTACACGTTTTGAACCTGATTATTGAAAATAAGAACAAGTTAGTTTTATTTTTTTTTTTGAATTCAATTATTATTGTACGTTCTAGATATTGTGAGCAGTGCGAAATTATTGCTCTTGGAACTTATTTGAAGTCGATGAAGAAGTATGGTCAGGATATATCCCATCTCGGTGCACATCCATGGTTCAGCAGCAAACATAATATGGGAATGACACTGCAGCGAGAAACCTGGCTGATGATTAAGAAATGTGCCGAGGTCGGTAACCAATATTTATACTTAAATGTCGATTTTCCGTTGTTGCATCCAAATGCATCAAAATATAATCCAGATAAGCTCAGTTAAAAAAAAAAAAGACAAGTGCCTGCGACATTTGGAAATGTTTTACTGATTTTACGGCACTGAAAAAAAAAACTGGCAAGCAAGGATTGTAAATTGCAATAGTATGACTAGGATTAAATGCGAATGACTTTTATTCAGCATATTATTTCGCTATTCGCTACTTACGCTTTTGAGTAGTTTTTATCTGTCTAGATTATTAATTAATTCATTTTCAATTATCAATTACTAATTTTAGCTGTTCTGTACATGGGATGACTACAACTGGGATTGGTCAGTCATGCAAATTAGTGCAAAGTGCCTTCCGAAACGATTCAAGACGATATTCGCCAAGAGTCCAAGGATTTTGCACATTGGTGATTGTGGAGTTCATACTCACAGGTATGGTTTTGTATAGTTTTGCAATTTACCTATCTTAATTTAGATGCACCGCAACCAATGCTTATGTTGCCGCTAAGAAGCTGATGGCAGAACATGAATCACTCCTCTTTCCAAAGGATCTTCAAGTAACTGATGTAAGTTGTCGTCATACATGTGCAAACATTTCGTTGATATGATTTGCTCCGAATACAGCTTCGAGAGTTAACTTTCTATTATTTCGTCAAGCTTGTTAACAACGCTCATGCATTTTCTTGGAAGCCAATTCTTCTTCGTCTCATTTATGGAAGACAAGACATCTTAGTAGCTAAAAAGCTGATAAACAAATCTACGAAATACAAAACATTTCTCCCTTCAGTTTCAAAAAATATTAAACTGACAATGCAACTTTAGGTTTCCCGTCGTTCGCTGAAGCCTTCAAAGGAGAACGGTGGCTGGGGTGATGTGCGTGATCACGCTCTATGTCGACTCAACACGCATCCTCTGAATTTAGGAGGTAATTCCTCGATTTTGGATGATCTCTTTAAATCCACAGTGCATTTACTACCTTAGGTATTATTATTCATAGATTAATTTACAGATTTCTAATACTAAGCTATCTTTATTTTCTTAAAACTTCTTGAGCTGTTTTTTTCTTTAATTGTGCACAACTACTCTAGGTCATAATATTATTTATACAATACTCTGCATAATCATATTGTCCTAGCATTTCTTCCCCCTATCGGGTTTTTGTCCGCATAGTATGACTTCTACCGTTTTAGAAACTGGTGCTTATTTTGACTATTTATTTAGGACCTCTTTCAATTGTTATCGATACGGGTTATCAATCAGTTTTAATAAACGTTATCCAATATTTTTATAGAATGAAGGAGTTAAGGTCAGAGGTGAGTAAACGGTATAGCATTCAGTTAGTGAAGAAAGCAAATTTGGCATTCTTCGCCGGAATTGGCGTACGATTGTTGAAAAACTTGAAAACTGTTTATTGTTCTTTGGATAATAATGGGTTATTTTTATTTAATATTAAGTTGATTGAAGTTGGATTGCGGTTGGTATATCTTGAATATCTCGAGAGAACTATTCAGTAGTGCATATTCTTGCAACCAGCGAATGATCCTATCTCGCGGTTGTTTTCTCAAAATTTGGTCGACTTACGTCGATGGAGATTAACAAAAGAACTATTTTGCTTTTTTCAATTTTTCCAGCTGCGGAAGACGTCGCAGTTTAGAGAAAACAGGGCCCGAAAAAGTTTTACTATGTTATTGGTTAGCAGTAGAAAGCTCATTTCGAAAGTATCGTTATGAAGCAGTGATAGAGAGTTCTAATAGTAAGCTGGAGATTGTCGGTGCGATGCCGGGATGGAAATATTTTCGCATTTTGGAATTCAAGTCATTCTACCGAATCGTATTTCAAAAATATTTCCGATTTTTGAAAGGCCACCTCGAGATGGTACCATTCCCTGGTAGGGAAGACTTATCTCCGCTTCAAATTATCCTCTCAATATGTTGCGGATCCATACAAAAAGTAATCAGTACCATTATAATATTTGTTTGTGTAGGGTAGTTGATCAAAAATCAGTGCAATTTAACTTTGCTTATTGCCAAGAGCAATAAACTAAATGCCAACCGCAACAAGATTCAAATAATTAGGTTAAATGCTACTGGGACATGACCCGGGGTAGCAAGCTAATGCTACTGGGCTTAAAAAGGGGCGGTATAGGCCTCAAAAGCAGGTATATATACCGGGCCACATAGTAAGTTAAATCATTCAACCCATCAGCCTTCGAAGAATCAAGACGATCTACAATCTATTCATTATTCTACCATTTCCCCGCTACTTTTGCATTTCCTTCAATACCCATCCCAGTCTACAGTAACCCTTGGAAGCCTCTTGATCACCGAGTGAATCTCGCGTCGCGGCCTAGTGCTTCGTGACTAGAGTTGTCACTCGGCGACCAGAGGTTTCTGGAACCTCTTGTAGCCCTTTAAAAGCCTTCCCAGTCCTTTAACCCCCAACCCAACAAACCAATCCCGTTCGGGTTTCTATATATGGACAATAGTTATCAATACTTATTGCACATAATAGAGCCTGAACGGTACTGGTTACCGTAACCCCAAACCCCGAATTCCCTTCAACATCCAAATTCCTAAATCTACCAATATTCTACTATCACTACTCTACCGTAACCCGGCCCTTCAATTCAAGACAGAGACTATGGTTTTTCTACCCAGTTCTACTACTGCTAGTATTCCTACCGTAACCCAATTATTCACTATTATTCTGGCTACAACGTACAGTAACCCTTTCCAGCTGGGACCTCATTCCATTTGTCCGTAACCCGTATTGTTCGCTCTTCTGCTAATGAAGCTAGAAGAGCTTACATACAGGTCCCGGACAATGAGTCCGCAACCCAGCTGGAGTCCCCCTTCAGCCCCCTCCAGACCACTCCAAACAGCAACCCACAAAATACGGTTCAGACTCTGTATTGCTGCAATATTGTATAGATTTATTGCACAATTCAGAGCCTGAATGATATTTTGTTAATTATTTTAACCCCACTAAGTGAATAAGAACACGAAGTAAGTTCATCTTTCTTTTTACCTTACAATCCACCGAAAGTAAAGTTATTTAAAAAAGTATTTTTTAAATAGTTTGTTTCCTGTATCTCTCGTATTACAATAATAGTAGATTTCTTGGAGGCAAGGCTTCGGCCATTCATTCCGAAATCTTCTGAGCAGAGACGGACTATCTGACGCTAGATTCTTTCTGAGTTTTCAATTTTGATGTTAATCTGACAGATTCGACACATTCACTCCGAAAAAATGTTTAAACTATATTTATCCTATCAGTTGAGCAACTTTTTAAAGGACTAAAAGTATTAAAAACTATATTTTCTGCCTTTCAGTGACTGTGTTTCCATCGAATACCAATATTTAAGATTGATAAATATCGTTGATTTTGCGTCAAGAATAGCTGATGAAAACTTTTGAAGTCCAACAAATTATGAAATTCTTTGCCTTTAAGCGGACTAGTCAACGGGTTGGCCCGCCCCGGGCCAACCCAAAATTGAATAGCCTGCTTTTGAGACTCTTGTTCTCCACCTAGCTCATTTTGAAAGTCATTGCCTTTTTATCCAAAACATTTCACCTCTAAAACATTACCCGAAACTTAAAAAGATAAACTTTTTCCTCTCCTAGATCATAAAGCCTCCGATTCCCCATTAGAGTGTTGGAATGCCTCTTTCTCTTGTACCTTTAGCTCTATTACACAATCAATTTGCTGACCTCAAATACATTTTTTGCGCCAAAAGGTCAGTAAGCGGCTTTATTTGACAGAAATTAGAACACAAACACGTTGTTTTGTTTATTTTATTAATATTATAGTGTACTTTATATCAATATTGTTTGATGGTTGCTATTTCTAAAGTTAAAGTTTACATTTTTTTTAAACTTTTTTGCCTTTTCAAAGGGTGTCCTGTCCCAATATTGGTTGATAACTAGAGTTGTTAAACTTGAACTTGAAAAACTTGAAATTTCAAAAAATTAAAGACTTGAAAAATATAACTTGATTAACAACTCTATTGATAACTCTATTTTGAGTCGGTACTGGCAACATTTCGGGATAGTCTTTCAGTTGTTCGGTCGGGTAGTCTGAGTTTAGTAGAACAAAAATACAAGCAAACTCAAATTTCGCCAACGTTAAGGATATATGTTTTATTAGATATTTTACTGCAGTTTTCGACTATATCTAGCTTCTCAGTTCTTTTATTAATAAGAAACTCTTTTGGTAACTTTAAAAATACCTGGAAATATTTAAAAAAAAAAACGACAAAAACGCGTTCTTTATCTCATATTAGACTAGGCAAAACAAAAAAAACCCGGGACAAGTCGACCCTGCCCGTTTGAAAAGTATGATTTTAGATAATGCCTTGGATATTAGATATTTGTGTTCATACATTCCTTCTTTCGTGAATATTCCTTTCAAAAGTTCGCTATATTTATGCTTTTGCACGTTTTTGCCTTATTCATCTGCTGAATGCACTGCATTTATTTATTTAATTCCCCTTTAATCTACTAATATAATCGAGTAAGTGAGCAGAAAACAATATAGAATATTTAGGTTTTAGATTAAAGTGAGTAGTTGCACCGAACCGGCCATTTCAGCTTGGCATGCAGTCTATGCATCCCTTTAATTCATATGATTCAGACTATAGTTATTCCACAGATGCTTCCGAATATCGGCTAACCATATCGGCCTTTCTTTTGTTTTTGTCCACTTTTAAATGAGAGCCGGTCTTTTCTGCAGATCGTCTCTTACGTTTTTAGAGATTTTTGAGCGAGTCTCACGATAGACAACATTTCCCGTTATCATAAACTGAAGGTTTTTCTCCCGCATAATACGGAACCCATGGTGGTTCGGAACCGTCAGCATTCAGATACTAAAGTTTAACACAAAAACTAGGCGAACAAAATTGATGCTATGCTATTTTGTTCCCGTAATTCAACTTTAACTTTAAAAACTTTAAAGCGAAAATAACCTTTAAAAAGTTAGAGGCGATTCAGTACTGTACCAGTTGTATGAAGAGCCCTTTTTCTAATTTGCGGGTGTCCATCCTTCTCGGTATCATTCTCTTCCGCAACTAATCCCGTTTATCCATAATCTCCATTTGCTCCCGTTTGCTCCTGTTGTCTGCCCTCTCTCTTTTCTTAATCATTAGTCATAACACTCTCGCACCGTCTCTAGCAAACAACTCTCTTATGTAGAAAAAGAGAGCTACTAGAACGACTCGAGACAAAACGACATTCCGTAAATGGTGAAAACAGCCCCCAACAGACCTACCTCACAGATTACTCAAGGAGTTAGAAATTTTTTGTATTAAACCAGTGTTCCCCCTATCGACGAGCCTGTTTCGTCTAGGCTTAGGGGCAAAACGAAGTAGTTCCCAACAAAATTAGTTTTCCCTAATATCTTTTATATAAACAACAACATTTTCGATTTGTACATTTCCGTCCTAACGGTATAATATTACACTACTTTTGCTAATACCCATTTATAAATTAAAAGCTGTTTCCTTTCATTAATACTGCATGGAAGAAGTGATTTCATGCACGCGACCTTTTCAGTCGAAATGTGCACTGCGGCCTATTTACTCACACGGCTTGCAACATCTTATGAGTATAAAAAAGAAATAACAAAAACAGTTAGAAATGAATTTCAGAGCATGAATGGAATACTATTTTCTTAACCATAGCTGATGCGAAAGCCTAGATCGGCTGTTTTGTTTGATGGTATAAAGGGTATTATATAACTGGCTGCTACAATCATACCAAGCACAAGGTCCAGATTTTGAAAGAAATGGTAGCCTGCGCACAGAAATTTGAAGTAGTTTTGAAAGCCAACAAGTCAAAAATTTCTTCTTTGTATAGTCTATCTCAAGACCTAGGTTTCCAGCGCGGTATCACGAGCGAGGCGCCGTGCAAAAATTGAATGTTCTTTTGGAGAAAACATACCACGTCGACCGATTTTACATTCTATATAACACTGCGCCTCACTCGTGATACCGCGCTGGAAATCTAGGTCTTGAGATTATAGTATTGTTGTATTCTTCTTTCTCGGAACTAATCCTTCTGTTCCAACCTAACTTATTCGGGAATATCACCCCACATCCGTAGAAGACAATGTCTGAGTTCTCAACAACTGAGCCACAATTTGGGGGAAAATTTGTAGTTTTCCTGTAACTAAGAAAAGATCAAAAGGATTCTCCGCAACTTATTTTACAAGCCGCCAGTTGTTGTTTTGTTAGCATGCAGCACTACCACCTGAGATTCGCTACTTTTCAAGTTTTTAGCGATAAAAACATATATCTGCAGCAATATTTTGAGTCTTTTTTCATTTACAAGTATTAAATTACAATTACAATTAGTATCTTTTAGGATTTGTAATTATTTCTTTGATTTTTTAATAATTCTTGTAATACTTACAGTAAATAACTTAAGTTTTATACAATTTTGGCATATTCTTTGAACTATTAATAATAATAATCTTAGTACTTCTCTAACAATTAAAGATTAATAACCTTCAATTATTGGACACTTTTAACGAAGTTTGCATGTTTCTTTGGTAAATAAAACACAAGAAAAGACTATTTTCTATTTCGAAGTTCATTTTGACAAGTTCAAGGCCTGTTGTACTTTTTCATGCAATCACAGTCGCCTATCTGCGACGAACCGGCACTTACAGGCCAAATTTCAAAGTTGCTGGAACATTCCTCAATAGATTCGTGCTGTCTTAGTATTTTACTGCTACAAAATAAAGAAGAAAGATTTTTGGAAGATGCAAAACTTATTCATTCCGAAACTGTAACGGAAGGTTAAGCTGTTGTCCCTTCTATAATTATTATCTCCACACATATAACCGTAGCCGTGGTTCTACTAGACACGCTAGATAGACTAATGGCAGTCGTTAAATATTTCTATACATGCTCAGTCCTTTAGAATTAGGCTCCAACCTATTTTATAGATCCCTATAGATATCTTTCTAAACTACAGTAACCCATATTTGCAGTCAACTGTCACAAGTTATTTCTATGTTTCCTGCACTGGTCAGCTGTTTTCTTTTTTCTGCGCTCCTCCGCCTGGCTGCTCTATTTTTATCCGCCGTTCATTAATATTTACGATCTGTAACTATAGTAACAGTCTAATGTTTCAGCTGAAAATACTGACAATTTATCCGAAACTTCCTGTTTTTTCCATTTTCCAACACCGCGGAGACTTTTGTTATTGGAAACGGCGCCTTGTTTTGATGAAGAGAGGATTTTATTATTAAATTTAAAGATGATGGGGAAAAGGACGGCTAACAAGGCTGAAATCAGGTGACTCAGTCCTTCAATCGGGCACAAGCAGTCCTTTGAAACTGCTCTCATTTCAAGGTTACCTTGTGTTTTTGGAACACATGAGTTTCCTATTTCACCTCTATGGAGCAGGGTTGAGGTATTCCAGCCGGGATCT
The DNA here is from genome assembly GCA_034691345.1 of Phasmarhabditis papillosa. Classification (NCBI taxonomy): domain Eukaryota; kingdom Metazoa; phylum Nematoda; class Chromadorea; order Rhabditida; family Rhabditidae; genus Pellioditis; species Pellioditis papillosa. Next base: position 2,420 of record JAQGAV010003589.1, on the reverse strand, counting down.
TATAAAAGTCTTCAAAAAAAGAAGATTTCCCCATAAGTTTGAGCAGTTCGGAAACCTGTTACCTAGATCCAGCAATAGATTATAAATAACTTCATGCAGTAAATTTATATTTTGTTGTTTATTACGACTGAAACTAAGCTTTTTGTACTTAGAAACTATGTACTTAACGGATCTAATACTTCCTGGTGTATTATTGGCACCAAATGAAACACAAATTTAGACAAGAAGACAAAACTGTTGAAATACTGAAGCCTTGTTAGAAACCGTGAAATATTCTTACGGAAGCTATCTTTAAATGTTCATAGAGTCCTTGAAAGTGCATAGTCCTTCAACTTAACCAAAATCAATTCTCAGCACTTAATTTTTCTTAGAACCATTGTTGATTCTAGTCCTTTTTATAACTAGCTCATATCCTAGAGTTATTAATTCCGCCGACCGCCCACTCGGTTATTTCACGTGTTTCGGATTATTGTTTGTTTAGAATTCGCCCCTTTTCTGTAAGAACAAACAAAATATAATCCTATTTTATAGTTTGTTGATATTTAAAAGAAATGTTGGACAGTTTTAAAGTTTGTCGAATTCTCGAAAAACTTATTTTTTTTTGCAAAGTTGTCCTTTATAAAGTTACCTCACAAAGGTTTTTGAACTGACTAGTTTCTTTTTCATCTTTTTATTAACAAAACTCAGCTCACTATTCAATCTATTTTATTTTTTTCCTATTTCGCAAGTTTGTTTGTTTTTCTTTAAACTAACTGGGCGGTCCTCTTCACACAGGTATCTCTACTTACTATCCCTGCTACCATCTATGCGCACACCACCGCTACCTACAAAAACAACACCGCCTTACAATTAATTCTTCGCCAGGTTGCGTATTTCTCTAGTTAACAGACAATTTATTATGGGACGCTTGTTTTTTGATGTTATATAGAGGAGTTAACTGTTTTTATATAATTTATGTGTTGATGAAATGTTGGGCAACCTCGGTGGAGAGCGTTTTTGGTAATTCAATCACTTCAAAACTCTAAAAATGTTAAAAAAAGATCTTAAACATAATTCTCGTAACACAGTTTTGGGTTTTTTCTCTGTTCTCGTTTCGTTTCTCTTTTCTAAACTAAATATAGTCAGTCTTGAAGGCATGTTTCTTATTCTTGCCGTATTAAAAGAGAAAGCAGTGGCATAAACTAAATGTTAACTTAGTCGACATGAGCTTTTTCTTTAATAGTTTGTTCTATCCTAATAGCTTAATTATACTCTTAATTATTGTAACCAACTATATCTGTAGCTATTTAAATACGATGTATTCGGGCAACAGCGTAACGAATGTAATATTTGTAAATAATACAACATAAATAGCCGATTTCCAGCCCGGTGGTCTATTTTTTATGTTCTTTTCCCTGAAATTCAGGCTAATCGTTGTTGTTTTGCAGTGGTCTGGTCACACAACAACCCTGAGGAGGCGCAGTCTAGGCCTCCCGGCTAGAAAATCCACCCTATAAACCCTACTTTATTATGCAAATCAGTCCAATTCTACCCGGAACGACCTATTTTTAAGAAAACACATAGCTTTGTATAGACTTTTTTAGTATATCTTTGCATTTCCTCAAATTTTAACGGAATATTTTAATAAGTATTTTAAAACAAAATTTAGAAGGCAATATTATGCGTTACATACATTTTTCATTCAAAATTCTAAGCTAGACTAGGCATTCAAGTTGTTTGTGAATTTGTATACAAGTTTGTACGTCAAAGGTCAGGGACAACAGTCCTTTATTTGTGAGCTGAATTTAAAGCCAGTGTACTGTAGTCATGTATTTTAGCTGTGATAAATGAGGAGCCGTTTTCTACAATTCTTTCCCAGTCTAGTTCAATTTCGTTAAACAAAATCGGTTCTTTCCAGATAATTGTTGACTGTTTTTCTATTTTTAATGTATTTCACAAATCATATTTAAACATATCATTATTTCTATATTGTTTATTGTGTTCAGCATTGCTTTGCGATTAAAGTCCTTTTTAATATTAAACTCTTTCTATTTAAAGAAGTCTTTTAAGTATTTTATTTTTACTTTAATTTGTTTATTAGTATTTCTAAACAAACAGTTTAACATAATGATATTATATTTGTTGAATATCTGAGGATTTGCTAGAATTCATATAGTCTGTTTCAATACCTAGTCTACCTTGCGCCGGCCTCGTACGATGCACGATGTTGTAAATTTTGCCTTCAAAAGTTCTCTCGCCCGATACGGCTCGCCGCGCCCTAGGGAAACGGGACAGAGCAAATTCAAACGGTGAAATCTTGATGCTCATACCCTGGCTTATTTTGTTTTGCAATTCATGTTAATTTATATATCATTGGAAAGGCCATAGCTCAATCTGTGCAACTGAGTTTTTTCAAATGATTTGGTTGAAGCGTTCCTGAG
>JAQGAV010003588.1:0-12122 GCA_034691345.1 Phasmarhabditis papillosa | reverse complement strand
TTCAATTGCTATTATTCATATTAAATTGTTTTGCTTAACATATTTGTTAGATATATAAGCTTCATCATTTTAGGAGTAAACCCAATGCGCAACCGCGCCTTCCTTCGTCATCTAGAGAACCATAGAAACTTCGATACAATGAAGAGTCTAAAGAGTTGTAAAGAATGTCCCATTTGTCAGTTGTTCTTAGCTGAAGGACTAGAAGTGCCGGATAAGTAAGTCATTATAGGCTATAGTCGGCGACAAAGCAGCCTTATGCAAAGGCACAGGGTACGAATTGCAAATTTAATTGGAGCGCGGCCGAGCAATGGCGCGCGAAAACTTTGATTAGCCAATGATGCAATGCAAAATAGTACATCTAACTTATTTTTTCCAAACCATTTATTTATATTAGTAAATATAACTAGCTTGCGCATTTTAAATCGAGCACTCAGACCTTTAACTTGCATATCGTTTGTCTGCCGACTATATCACTGTGTTATCAGAAACTTATGCGCAGTATTGTTAAAAAGATACGTTTTGTTAACTATATTAGACAGGGAGATGGTCATGTTTAATAATAATAATAACAATGATATATATATTGTGAAATAAGTGCAATTAAGATTTATACATTTTTAACCCATTTAACAATCTTGTGAACCTTTCACATAAGTTGTTTTCTTTAGTAAGTGATCAGAAAACAATATCATACTCAAGTCAGAGTATCACAAATGAATAAACAAATAAATAAATAAACCCCCATTCATTAGCCTAAATACTTTGAATATAATGATATATATCTTTGTAATATCAACTATCATTCAAAAAACAGGGATCACTAGGCCATGCAAAGTTTCAAAATATTATTAATAGCATGAAACATTTACAATACTCCACCAAATATTTTCAGTATGCAACACCATTTCGAACCACAGCCAGCGATAGAAGTACAGAATCAACGGCAAAGGCGAGGAGATGTGTAAGTTATTAAGATTAGTCTCTTAAAGAAGCTATAAATTACTTCATCACCTTCTTTCTCCAAAACAAGGGTGAGAGAAATAAGTCGCATAAAATTACAGCGATTATATATAGTCGATGGATGAATCGTTTGCATGGGTGTACGGTAGAATTTAGAAGAAGCGCGATAATCAAGAGGCAATATACAAGGAACCGTTATAATTGTGGGCTATAAAAATAGACTTTTATCTGCAAGCGATTCGTCCGTCTAGTATAGTCGCATGAATATGAATTCAAATTGTAAATTTATACTGCTTAAGCATAAACTAAATATTCTACAATAGCAAACGTTTCAAAAATACTGAAAATCTAAGGGAAAATATCCAGACAGTTACTTCCTATTTCCCTAACTATGCGTATTTAAAAATATTCTCCACCATTCTTAGAAAGATGGTCTTACAAATGCAAAATATAAAATCATTTATAAAATAAGCCAAATTTTAAATCATGAAACTACAACTCCTAGTTCTAAAATTGAACTAAATCAACAAACTTTAGAAATCTTTAGTAAATTATCGTAGGGCAGTTCATGGGCCAGCACGGACCGGCCAGTAGTAATTTTGTAATTTTTGTGAGGCCCGGCTATACCCGAGCAGTTCCAAGTAACCCCAAATCCGAACCGCTAAAACTCCACCACTGATTTACCGCTCCATTGAATTGATTAAGTTTCGCAAATGTTTTATTACAAGATATGTCCCTCGGTTTGTTGTACTTTTGCACTTTTGGTTTTCTCTTGTGTTATTTGACTAGTATTTGTCAATGAGGAGAGGCCGAGGCGACGCCGCTCGCCTGTTCAAATCACCTAAAGAAACCAATTCGAATGAGTGCAAAAACAGTCTAGACCGGCCTACCAAATAGGCGTTTAGGAATATCTACAGTACTATAGTCCATAACAAAAAGAAGACTGCAGTGCGCGGTGTTGTGTAAGGTTCGTAAAATCGCTCTTTCTGTGGAAAATTGGAAAACCATTATATGGTTTGAAGCGTTTTATTTTGTATCATATTCAGAAAACGGCAAATACGCAATTGCGGAAGCATACGTATACCACCGCGCTCTGCGGTATTTTGTTTGTTATAGACTATAGCAGTATGCATTTATGGCTGAAACATTCAGAATTACTTGGGCCATTACATGAGATTTGAATGGTTGGTTTATTTCGAGGCTCGACTGAATGGCAAAAAACTTTGATTATTGAAATAGTCTCTTGGCTCTGTAGTGGCAGCATATATTTCCCTTCAACGCTTGGACGATAAACATGATCGGTTACCTTTTCGACCAATTCCAACTCTCTTTTTAGAAAAACAATTTAAAAAAATTACCACAAACTATTATTATAATCTTGTGTTACCTAATAAAATGAGGGAAGGCCAGCGAAATATTGAACTGCCATAATTGCAAGCAAATAACCCAACCTTTGAAACAATTGCTTTTCCACTTTTTGAAACTGCCGCCTCCTACCCACACAGAGGTGGTTATCCGGCCGGCCGGGCCTAGTTTTCGAAATTCCAGACCGGGCCGGGCCGGTTTAGGCCGGCCAGTCAGCCGCCTGTAGTCAGTAAAGTAAATGGTGAACCTTTACTAAGAAGCGAGAGGTCGCGGGTTAGAATCCACCCGAACCATTATGTTTTGTTATTTTTCAATAAGTTCCTTGTGCTGAGAAATTGCTAATTTCAAAAAAGAATTTCAAATATACCCAAAATTTTCTTATGAATTCCTGAAAACCCCGGATCTTGAAGAAAAAGCCTTGAAAACGTGAAGGCCTGGCCTCCAAAATGTTGGGCCGGGCCTGTAACCACCTCTGCTACCCACAATCAAAGGGACTATAGTAACTCTAAACTATTTACCTTCCATCATTTCCCTTTTCAAACTAGATATAAAATATTCATAGTTCGTTTTGGTTCTCTCGTTTTTTAACGCGCGCTTGCTGCCGGCCTTTTGTTTGCATTTCCAGCGGTGAAACAAAGTAAGCGGGCGTGTTAGATGAACGGAAATTGAATTTAGAATATTAAGCTAAAAGGAGCTTAAAAGGAAAATTAGGTATTATTACCTATCTTTTGCAAAATCCGTTTTAGTTTATCCGATATATGCCCAGGATCATATTTTGGGAATTCCAGGGGCCGGGCTTAGTGTTATTGGATTATTTCAATATCAACAATAAAATAGGATAAAATATACAAAACTAAACCTGGTGGGTCAGACTATTCAAGGAGCCTAGGCTGGTCTGGGCCGCCATAGGCCCGGTTTAGTCCGATCCGGGGACTTCATGGGAAGAGGGACTTCCACTGAGCCCCCAGGCCACCGGGTTTAGAAATTCTGAAACAAACCTGGTTTTGGTGTGGATATGTACTGGGCTTTTACATTCCTTGAAGATACCTAATTTCCATTCTCTTTCAACTACAGATATTAAACTAACTTCATAGTTCGGTAAGCAGAAGTTGTCAAAGAGAACCTTATCAAACTAGCTTGTAACATTTAGGCTGGGAATTTAACGTGCCGGCCCGGGTCAGGGCCGAAAATTTGGGAAACGGGCCGGCCTTTTCCCAGTCCTGAATTTAACCTACAAAATATAGCATAATCTTAAATACAGTATCCTTTTCTAGTCGAGACCTCTTTGGAATGGCTGAAGTTCCTTCCGCGCCTGCAACTAATTGGTCACTAACACGAAGATCCTATGCGGCAAGGAGTGTGGGCGAAATTAGCGTCGACTTTAGGGAAAAAATCGAGGTAGGTCTGGATTCGATAAAAGGAAGGGCTGGTGATATGTTTATAAGGGAATCAGATGTGCAGCCGATACACTAATGGTCTATGTCTCCGACCAATCTCTACAGTTCTGAAACATTTAGTTTTCCTTTTAGATAGCGCTGGCCGGCTAACAATAATTACCAAATTGAAATGATGGAAGAGCGGGAGCAGGGTGGTCAATAAATGTAAAAGAGATGTATGGAATAAGACTGAGAACTATGCTTTGGAGGGTGCTTTGAAGAATTTTCAAGAATTTTTGGTTTTCGCTAGCGGATTGAGTGACTACATCAGATACCTCAGAACCATCTCAGTTTCGCAGAAATGTATAGTCTGAATCAAGAAATATATAATCGCAAAACTATGAAAAACAATAAAGTAAACAAACTCCTGTTAATTTTGGCAGGATCAAAAAAGTTTCTGGGAAAAGGTGATATTTAGAAAGCTCTACAAATAGCGTTAGTACTAAGAGCTCGGTTTCCTGCGACGTATCCCGGATAAAGGGGTGTTCGATTAAAATTTACATTATTTGAAGAAAAGGTTCCCAATCCACTGGGTTACATTTCATTTTTATATAACACCGCAGCACCTTATGCTACTGCGCTGGAAAACCAACTTCCTGATGCATTCTGTATCTTTTAACTAGCTCAACGTTTTCCCGACCTAAATTTACCATCCTTTAAACAAAGTTAACTAAAATTTTCGTAACCACCAAAATCCAGACGATTTTCAACGCCAGAGTAAATGTTTCACGATTCAGTTGTGATTTATCAAAAAGTTATGGGTTAGTACCCGCTCGAAGAACGCTTTAAAAAATAATAACATTAGTTTTATCATGAATCTCTAGTGGTCAGAGCTGCGGTTTCTGAATCCGTTAGGATTTGAGGCTGTGGGTTTTACTTCCCGTAGCTGCTGAAGGTATGGGAAACCAGCAGCTTATTTATCTTATGTTTCGTGCCCCCCGACGACGGAATGTTAGAAAGGAGCAGTCTGTGCTCAGAAGATTCCGGAATGAATAGCCGAAACCCTGCGCTCAAGAAATCTACAATTATTGTGTGATATGGTGCGACTACAGGAAATAAATAACTTTTAAAAACGCATCCCGTTCCATTTACAGTGGCTTAATTAGCTTTCAATTGCTCTTGACCCGTCCTCTCATTTTGTAAATTACACCCTCTTAACAGAGGCAGAACAAGAAGAACATTTCGCAATACTAATTCTGTGGAGAGAGAAGATTTATTGACAAACCTAATCAATGTTAAATTCATGCCGTAATTATGCTTTCAAATCTGAATTTGAATTTGACGAAAACAAATTAAATTATTTACTGCAATATGACATGTTACGTAAGGAAATAACCGGGATACATGTATATTCACGGGCCAGCCCAGACCTCTCTCGGGCCCGGCTTTGAAATTCTTCAGCGAGCCGGGCCGGGCCGTTTGTAGTATATTGCGCTTAAAAGTGTCAAATCGGGTGTAAAAAGGGATATTCTCGGATTTTCCGGGTCTTGAAATTTTTTCGTCGAGCCGGGCCCGGGCCTTCCGTGACAGGTCTTAGCCAGCCCTTTGCAATTTTTGAGAAGCTCGGCAGGTAAAACTTCACCCTTGATCTGATTGGTGAAATTGAAAAGCGGTACCTAGTTTTTTTTTAATTGTATAGTCTAGTGCAAATGATGAAACCAATATTTATCAAATGTTTATTACTAATTGTTTTCAATTATTCCTTCATAGCCATTTGAAACAATTACTTTCACCCAAAGGTGAATTTAGCAATTCATTTTTATCGTTTAATCATATCATGATGTATATCTACCGGTTTTTCTAATACGCATGTCAAGTGTTGCAATTCCGGGTGATTATTATACGGTTTTGGGAAGCATTCCCCATCTTTATAGAAAATACACTATTACTAGTATTTTACACTATTATCGTCGGATTCAAAACGAATAATGGAGTGTAGGAAATAATTTTCAAGCCAAAATTGCTTGTACGCAATTGCATTTCGCTTGCAAATAATTTTCGACACTCCATTATACCAATGGCAAACTTTATTGATATTTTTGTAACCTAGGGCAATATAAAGCCATTCCACTAAACCACTAAAGAGGCGCCCATGACCCTCATTTAGCGGGTTGAGAAACATTTCCTTTTTGACATTTTAGTGTAACCTAACACGTAGAATGTGCAAGGAGACCGATTGTTCGAAATAATTAGTCGCTTAGATGTGAAACTGTTTTTGTATTCAAAGTTTGCTTACGGGAAGTGACTTGAAGTATGTTTGACCCTTTTTATAATTGTGCTATTTCCAAAGGCAGAACAGTATGTGTTCCATAGAAACTTGTTGGTATGAATAACGGTTTCAATTAGTTTATTTATTTTATGCCATTAGCAACAAATACACATCAAAGCTGCACTCGTCTGGCACCAATTATGTCCCCTATTACAGAGCTGGTTAACGGCCCCGCCTGAAATTTGGAAAACCAGGCCGGGCCGGCCGGATAACCTCATCTGCCCTATTATGACCCTAAATATTGTGTATACTATAATTCTAAGTGTTTAATGCTTGATAAATTCTTAAATAGCTAAGCGAAGAAATATTTAATCTTTTCAACTGTTACAATTTTATTTTAGCGGTGGTAGTGGTTCTCATCACCATCATCATCACTCTAGTGGCTTATTTGGTGGTTCTTCTTCCTATGGTGGATATGGTGGTAGTGGCGGTGGACTAGGAGGAATAGGACTACTAGGAGGACTTTTAGGTAAAAAGGGCCACAGCAACATCTTAAAGAGTATTTATTTTATGATATAGTTCATCTCACAACTTAGGTTTCTAGCGCGGTATCACGGGCGGGTTGCTGTGTTATAAAAAATGAATTTAAAATCGGAGGACGTGGTGCGTTTTCTCCAAAAGTACATTCATTTTGTATAAAACTATATCACGCACGTTATACCGCGCTGGAAACCTAGCTCTTGAGATGGACTATAGTAACCTTGTTATTATTAGCTATTATTATTGTCCAAGTTATTGTTATTATCCGAAAATGATAGGGAGGAAAGTGGTGATATCGGGTTTTTGGATACTTTCTTTTTTCCAGTTTTAGAAATTTTTGAAAGGATTCCCATTTCCGAATTACAGGTTCCAAAAATATAAAAGCTTATGCGGAAGCATTTTGTTTTCGATCGGCAGGAACAGCCTTCTATGAATTCTGACCATCTGAATCTTGATTTTGTTGATCAAAACTTAACATATTTTGCAGAAAATTATTAAACCGCAAGACACAGCTCGCCGCGCCCAAAGGAAATGGGACAGAGCAAATTTAAATGGTGAAATCTTGATACTCATACCCTGGCTTATTTTGTTAAATAATTCATGTTAATATATATATAATTGGAAATCCAATGGCTCAACCTGTACAACTGCGTTTTTTCGAACGATTCGGTTAAAGCTGTCCAGTGAAAAATGAACTTTAATACAAAAGTGAGAGTTCAGTCCTTTAACTCCACTGTCTTCGTTGGCGAGTCGGAAAAGTCAATGTTTCATGCATATTTATATTAGCGTGTTCGAACTGTACACAGTTAATAGATAGCTCCACATAGTAAAAACGAATCATTTAAATCTAAAACCTTAAATATTTGTAATTTTTAGGACTCGGCATGATGCGTAGTCCTAGCTACTATAACTCCGACTACGGATACGGTAGTTATTATCCTTCATATTTGTATCAATATTATAGTCGAGGAACAGCTAGTGCTTGTGGTAGGTGAACTTATTATAATATGAGTTTTCGGCCTAGCCCTAGGATTGCATGCTTATATTTCATATTATCCGTTTCAAAACCGCCCGTTTGCAGTTAGCGGGCTGGGTATTTCACGGGCAGGGCCGAAAATTGAAAAGGTCGGCCCGGGTAAGGACAATTTTCATGAAAAAATCGACTGAATTAGGGAAAATTTTAATAAATAGTATCCAAAACATCAATAGATAAAGATTATTGCATTTCATGTTGTTAATGCCGAAAAATAACACTAAAAACTACTTTTCTGAAGAATATCCGCCAAATAATATAAAATAGACTAGGGCGGGGCCGACGTTTTGGAAAACAGGCCGTCCTTTTCTCAGCCCTGAGAAATCCGTAATTAATCTCTATTAACTTGTTTATCAGTATTCGTTTGGAAATCCGTAATTAATCTCTATTAACTTGTTTATCAGTATTCGTTTGTTCAAAATTTCAATTGCATGCTTTATTCCACCACCTAAATAATAGCAACGTTCAGTTTTAACTCGACTAACCCGGTAATATCCGAAATTTCGAGTTCAAGCGTATGGAATCCGCAACAATCACTTTCTGGTTAGACTAGTGAACTTTCTGCAATGAAATATAGTCAGATACAAAAGTAATGAGGCCGTGTAGACTGCGTATTTCGTCATTATTAACAATACGCCTGCTTGCATTCTACGCGCGCGGTATCAGCAGATTGCAAACTTGCTTTCGCACTGCCTTACTCAGACAAAATATTTTAACACTCCTGCTTATTAACACGGCCATATTACTTTTGAATCTGAATTTAACCTGTAGCCAAATCTATTAAACTGCTTTAATATAAAATAATATATTAATATTTTCCAGCGGCCACCTTCATCGACTATGTGGGTTCTGTTCCCCGTTACTACTGTAATTGTGGGGCGTATGCGTTTCATACCAATATAATGGATGTCAAGTTTCTGTTAAAAACCTATAGTTTTATGAATGCTTACTTTTTATTTACCTCGTTTCTCATAAACTGATCTACCTTCTTTGATTGAACAAGTTTCCTTTCGAAACATTTACTTTCGCTCATTTTTAAAAAAATTATTCTAATTGTTATTTCCTTTCTCATAGGTTTCGTTTAATTCTTTGAATAAGTTTTATCTTGAGAGATTTATAGTCTATAATAAATAAAAGACTGCAGTGCGCGGTGTTGTGTAAGGTTTGTAAAATCGCTCGTTCTGTGGCAAAATTTGAAAACCATGATATGACTTGATGCGCAATTTTTTGTTTGATTCCAGAAAAATATTGTTGTACTAGTTTTATTTTGTATCATGTCCAGAAAAAGAGAAATACGCAATTGCGGAAGCCTGTGTATACCACCACACTCTGCGTTCTTTTGTTTGTTATAGACTATATATATTTTCAATCGGAATCAACATATCGGATTCCCCGTTTATTAATTAATTCTCTTAACTGGATACTTATGTAACCGTATCCACGAATATTCGGGGAGCTCCATACTCTTCTCTGATTCTTACAACGACGGCAAGGACGCCCAAAATGAAACCGGCGGGGAACGATTTCGCCTCCCCCGGGGAAGGGTAGGGAGCTTCCCGAATGTTCGTGGATACGGCCACTGGTTCACGGATCTACCTCATTTATTCGGACATCTTTCGATTTGAAAGATTTTCATCAGCACATTTTGTTCCTATAATTCTAACATTAAGTACTCTAGTCGACCGGATACCTACAAATACCGCTGGACACCTGTAATTACAATTGGGATTGCAGGTTACATGCGGCTTCCCAGTAAATTCCTGCAAATACCGGCAAGCGTTACAGAAAATTTACTTTTTGAGTCAATGGTTTGTACGGGCCAGGCCGGGCCCGAGGTGAATTTTGGAGAATATTTTGGGCCCGGCCCGGCCCGTTGTGAGATCTGATTTGAACCTCATACAAGTGTAAATTGCCATTGCACAAGTTAAAAAATGCTTCTACATTGAATCCTGTTTTAGTTAAAGCAAATGTCTAAATACAATTAGTAGACACTTGAATTTAGGAATAAATAACTCACGCATTCATCTTGACTGTAGTCAAGGGTGTTTTTTGAAGTATTTATTCTTCTGCACCCACGGCTCGCCAACGGAAATATTGGTGTTAAGGGACTGGGCTCTCACTTTAAAATTAAAGTTCATCTTATTCTGGAAAGCCTTAAACAAATCATTCGAAGCTCAGTTGCACAGATTGAGCTATTGCCTTTCTACTGAAATATAAATTAACCTGAATTGCCTAACAAAATAAGCCAGGGTATGAGCATTAAGATTTCACCATTTAAATTTGCTCTGTCCCATTTCCTTAGGGTGTGGCGAGCCGTGTACCACTGTTTCATAGAACGAGTAGATTTATTCGAAGCAGGGTTTCGGCCATTTATTCCGGAATCTTCTAAGCAGAGAAGACTTCTTTATATCATGTCTTCGAGTCTAACATTCAGTCACGAAACATTGGATAAATAAGCTGCTGGTCTCCCAAGCCTTCTGCAGCTACGGGGAGTTGAACCCACAGCGTCAGATTCCCACGGATTCAGAGACCGCTGCTCTAATAAACAGCAAAGTACACGCAGTAAACGGTAACAAATGTGAATAAAGCATTTATTAAAAGAATCCTAACTAATTAGGAAAGTTTCTGCAGGTAACTCTCTACCGTTATATATTATGATTTATGACTAGAACGAAGCAGTACTATAGTCCAACACAAAAAAAGAAGTTCAGTGAAAAAAAAATTAAACTTCCATGATGTGGTTCCATTCGCAATTCTTTGTTTGTTGTCGGAAAAATATTATCGTACTAATTTTATTTTGTACCATACTCAGAAAAAGACAAATACGTAATTGCGGACGCCTATGTATGCCACCGCGCCCTGTTGTATTTTGTTTGTTATAGACTATAACAATACCCTTTACCAATTGATTTAGGTTCCACGGGACGAACTGTAACTGGTTTGAACACTTCACTAACATTAAGTACTTATTAGAAACATTTACTTTTCCAGACTCGTATATGCATCTTCTTCATGATTCCGTGTACTTTGCAATATTCGCCAGAGTTGTTAGGCTTGCCCGGCCTCCTATTTTCCAGGATTCACAGGACAGGCCAGCAAAAGCCAGCTCAGGCAAAATATATCCTAACATAAGCAGCTTCATTGTTAAATCAACTGTATTTGAGAAATATTCCTGATGTAACGTTTTCTATAGCTTATATATGCCTCTGGGGTTACAACTTGGCTAATAGCACGTGGTCTAGTTTCTACTACAAACGCCTTAGTCTAAAACATTTGATATTTGCTATTTGGCAAACAGTTTGGTCTCTTTTTGGTCATTATTTCCCAAATAGGATCCGTGTTGATAAATAAAGAAAAAGATTAACAATTGAATAACCAGATGAACACATTTTGAACCGAGAAATAGACTGGTTTAGCTGTAAACAAAGAGATATTGCAGATATATTCCTAATCTGACGTTTATCTATAGCTTGTTTCATAGAACGAGTAGATTTATTCGAAGCAGGGTTTCGGCCATTTATTCCGGAATCTTTTGAGCAAGGACGGCTCCTTTCTAACATTCATTCTTCGGGTCTAACGTTCAGTCACGAAACATTGGATAAATAAGCTGCTGGTCTCCCAAGCCTTCTGCAGCTACGGGGAGTTGAACCCACAGCTTCAGATTCGCACGGATTTAGAGACCGCTGCTCTAATAAACAGCAAAGTACACGCAGTAAACGGTAACAAATGTGAATAAAGCGTTTAGTTTAAGAATCCTAATTAATTAGGAAAGTTTCAGCAGGTAGCTCTCTACGGTTTACATTATTTTCACTTCTTAAGGGCTTTGGTTCAAACTTTAGATACTCAACAACCAATGGAAGAAGAGACGAGTACCGCCTACGTAGAAGTCTATAAAAAGAGAGGAAGAACGATCTACGATCCGGCATCTACAAGGATGCCCAGAACTTATATTATGTCTTATGTTATGTGTCATATACTTATATACTCATATCTTATGTCCTTAGTATACCTTAAATAGGAAAAAGTACTCAGCTACACCTACGATCAAACGTATCCAGAACATTATGCTTTATCAATAGAACCAAGCGGTACTAGCATCACCTTTTGTCAACTGATTTTGGTTCGCTTGTTTATTAATGTAGAGTAACACGTAACTAGAACAGATTAGCTTCACCACTTCACTATCCTCAAGTACTTGTTAGAAACATTTGCTTTCGCACAATCGAATATGCAACTTGTTCCAGATTGCTTGTACTTTGCAATATTGGCCAGAGCTGTTAATCTGGCCCGGCCACATATTCTCCATGATTCACAGGCCAGGCCTGGCCAGGCCAGCTTGTCTTAGCCACGCCCCAAATATTGAAAAAAAAATCTCACAAATGTTTTTCTTTTTGAGATTTTAAATGTTCTTCGGTACATATAAGTAAAATATAATCATTATACACGTGCACAATTGCCTAGGACGGGGATCGAACCCTGACCTATTGCTCGTTAATTTTATATAGCAGTATGGTAAAGCTGGTCTTTGCTGGCCTGGCTTGGCCCGGCCTTTCAAGCTTAATAGCTCTGATATTGGCTT
>JAQGAV010003587.1:0-12123 GCA_034691345.1 Phasmarhabditis papillosa | reverse complement strand
AATAATACATTATTAATAGTTAAGTAAACGTTTAGACATGTACAAGATTTGTTCAATTGGTTAGTTCAGAAAGACTAAGTATATTAGTATTCAACTTTGCACAGAAACATTTGAATTGAATAAAATGAATACAAAGCAATCGACCACTGGAGAATAGTGAAATAATTATTTACAGTTATCTTCTTTATTTAAGGCACGGTCTACTCAAAAATTGTTTCTAATTGTCATTGCTTTATTCGATAGAGTTAGTCAAAATTAATGGAAATAAATAACCAGCCATGAGATCCAAATTTTTAAAATGACGTAAAATCGTTCATTTTCATTCATTTATTTTTGTTGTTATTTCTATATTTGCGAATAACTTTTCAATGTAAATAACACAGAAAAATAAAGCAACAAATTGTTTTTGAGTACAAAATTTTTTTTTTTGAGTAGCAACAAATTTTTGAGTAGACCGTGCCTTTAAATAAACTGTCAGCTAAAAACTTTCATGGCGAATTGCGTTTCTTATTTGCTTAAGTTTTGTTTTTCAACACTCTGTAAGTCAAATTTCCTGTGAACGGAAACACGAAGCACAGAGTGTTAAGATTAATTAAATAACACTGTCTAAATACTTAATATTTAATTTAATAAAGAGTTTTATTTGTAATTATAGAGTATGTAGTTTAGCACATACTTATACCATATTGCTATAATGCTTACTTTATGATTATAAGAATTGTTAATGTAGAGTTGAACTTCTCCTGTGAGTAGAATATACCAATAGTCCGTTGTCTCGCCTTGTGAAAACACTAAAAACAATCTTAGTACTTATTATTTAGATATAAGAGTATTATACTCGATTACAAGCCTATTAACTAATTTGCTATTACGTGCGTATTCATCGTTTAATGCTTATTTAAATTCATAATACGGCTTTTAAAATACTAACAGACTTTTATTATTAAATGATGTTATAAAATATAAGTTAAGTATTATCCAAGGTAGTAAACATTTAAATACTTATTAAAAAGTCTTAAACTCTATTATTTTTAGTATATTCTAATAATAATATTAATAATAATAATAATTATTATTATTCTAATAAACAGGAGTGAATTATAGAGAATATTTGCAAATAATATAAAATACGATTGACAAAAATGTTTATAAAAAAGGCATGATCGCGAAAATAAACAAAACAGTAGCCAGAATACGGAGAAAGACCACCCGGTATCTTTTGCCTATTTATAATAATATGATGGGTGGTCCTTTATTGAATGCGGCAAGAGGAAGTAATTGCACTGTGTCATGAACATGCACAGCAGTGACAATTAAAATAGACAATTCATCATCATCACTTTCTGCTAGAAAAAGCCTAAGAAATAATTAAAGTCTAGCACTGTCAGGCAATTACTTTATCTATTTGGTCTTTAATTAAGTTAGGTGTAGGTCTGGTTAATTTAAAAATGTATTTTGTGGCCTACACGGATGTTAATCGTGTTGAGAATGCAGAATAATTTATGTAGTATGCGAGTGTTTGAAGCAGAGAAAAAAAGAATTAAATCTATCACAATGCAACAAAAACCAAATGTTATACAAGTTATAACATAGAAAATGTTATATTAATAGTGAAAATATTAAATAATATTAAATATATAAGGTTTATGTCTTGTTATATTTCTATAGGTAATGATAATTGTGTGTTTAGTAGTGTTGGTATAGTAACTGTTTTGTAACACAATGTATAAATGTTTTCATACTTCAGTTGCTAAGAGAAACTAACAAAACATATCTCTACTACATATAAAAGACTGTTTTTAACTAATACAGGTAGATACACGTACTTTACTATAATATTAAAATAGAAATAAATAAATATAGAATAAGATAACATAAATAATGTTACTACGCATTATAACGTATATAGCACTTAAAAAGTTTACCTACTAAGAGGTATGCAAAAGTAGTGAAGCAGAGTATGATTACCATAGTAAGTATTCTTAGTTTTACATAATAAAATATATTTGTTATTAAATATATATTATAAAATACTTACAAACTGTTCCCGTGCCTACTCTATCTGTGTTTATAATATCACAACCACTCAGCAAGTGAATCAGCAAAACATCTGATAAATGACGGAGTTGTGCTGAACATCTCTTCACTTTTGATACCTTTAAATATTATATATATAAATATTTAATTTACTACTCTTAATAAGTAGGAACTATTTCTATTGTTACAAGACTATTTCAATGTTTCTCTTTTACGACCACCGGGATGATATATAGTCCGTATATAATATGGACTAATGTTATAGTCACGTTTGTATACTCGTCGAAATTGTAAACGAAAAAGCAAATAGTTTTGATTATATTAAAATAAACAAGACCACCCACTAAGACATCCATCACTCCATGTGGTGCGGTTGCTGACGATGTCGATGGTACTCCCACACGAGGATAACTCGAACCTACAACGAAGACTACTATTAAATAACATAATTTTGTTAATTACATAATAAGACATATTTACCTGAATACCGTTACTTTTAGTGATATATTTTACAAATAGCCACCAAATGCTCTAGACCATCAAGAATGGGCCCGGGCCGGGCCGGCTACTGTTTCAGGGCCCGTTCCAGCCCCGGCGGTACCATGAGGGTAAAAATCAATATTAAATTTTTTTTAAATACTTAAAAAAAATTATCTAGGAAGCATTGCTAATTGACATATGTAGGTAGTACTGATTTCCAGATGTTATTTTGCTATAGACTATCTTTTCGTTCGTTTGTTACCATAAAGTTCTATATTTTGATTGCTTTTCACCTACATATTTGGCCCGGCCCGATGGATGGTCTGAAATGCTCAATTACTTGCGGTGTAATTGACAAATCAGTTGTTATTATCTTCCTTGGAGGTCGTATTAAACATAATATTTAACTATATATACTGTATCGTGTGGAAGTGAGAGACAACATCTACAATCGAATGTGAGATGTTGTGAAGCACTGCCAAACGAAAGACAATAAATAATTGTACAAATAATATTAAACTTTAAATAATATTATGATCGTTTTTATAACTTTAAATAGTTTCAATCAATTCCATCAATTTGGTCAGTTGTAAATATTGATAAGTTAATCCCTTTCTCCGTCAAAAGGCTCACTGAGTATTATACAACAACTTTTAGTGCCATAATATAAATTAAGTAATTTTTATTTAAATATACGCCTAGATTCTTGTATTGCAGTTGTGTAGCTATATCTTTTTGTTACTTTTGCATAAGCGTAATTAAAATATTTTAAAAAAGGAGATGCCCCTTTAAAAGATGAGAAAATTGCAGAACAATAGAGGAGGAATTGTTGGTGTTGGTGGGTCCATTTTTAGTTCCAACAGAAATTGGACACCAATTATGAATATTAGAAAGCGAACTGGGGGGTCCTCTTCTCAAAAAATGCACAAAAATATAGCAATATTCT
The DNA here is from genome assembly GCA_034691345.1 of Phasmarhabditis papillosa. Lineage (NCBI taxonomy): Eukaryota > Metazoa > Nematoda > Chromadorea > Rhabditida > Rhabditidae > Pellioditis > Pellioditis papillosa. The sequence goes on along the minus strand of JAQGAV010003587.1, from coordinate 8,660 downwards.
TATATGAATTGTCCATGCATTTTTCCATCCAAATTTTCACCATAAGCTTAGTTTTTTCGAGTTTCGATTATGTTGAGCACACTCGGCGTTAAGTAGTATACTAGACTAAGTTGGTAAAATAAATTAATGCACTTCTATATAAGGTGGGAGCTATATTTGCTTGTAAAATACGCTTTACTTATGTATTTAATAAGTAAAATTGTCTAAAGTATTGTATATTTGGGCTTTTGAGTAGGGTGGGGGTATTTAGTAGAATATAGTTTATTATATTCAATATAAGTAGAGTAGTATTTATATTAGTTGTTATTGTTAAGAAGGGAACACGACCATGTACACTTGGTTACCATGGATATATATTCGAAGGCGCGTGTTACATCCATCTCAAAATTGTCAAATAATACAAATAAAGTAATGTTACAATTTGTTACTCTTTAATATATGAATAGTATAAGAGATATCTGGTCAACTGAGCGAGTAAATATAACTGATTTTGTATTTTCAATAGACAAAATCAGCTTACAGGTGAAATAATAGAAGGTAACTTTTTGTTACATCTGTTGTTGAATGGTACAGCGTTTTATTTTATATACTTTTAAATTAAATAAACTTTAGTTTGGCTGACTAATTCGGATCGGTAAACTAAGCTTACAAGGGAAGGTCTCGAAGCCGTCTCAACCAAACGCAAAGACACTATGCTAGGGCTATACAGAACCATATTAGACTTCGAAAACCGCTTTTCAATTTTGCAACGGAGCCCGTAGGGCCGAGCTACGGACGTTTGAAAATTCGCAAAATCCTTATTCTAATAGGCTACAAGTAAATGGCAAAAATAAATGGCAAACAAGGGTCCCCTATAGCCCTAGCATAGCGTCGCTGCGTTTGGTGGAGACGGATTCGCGACCTTCCCTTTTTAGCGAACGTTAATATTATGTTATGAGAAACAAGAGTATATAAATTATAATAAAATTTTCTTCTTTGATTTTTCTAAAAGAAGTTTTATTCTTTCATCGTTGTTTGTCAACCTTAATTTATCAAACGAAAACATTAGTTGTGATTGAATAGGACAGCAGACCTCACACCGTGTTTATAGATTTATAATATACACTTTACTTAAAGAGAAAGCTGTATTTTTGAAGAGCACGTTGGAAATTAGACCGTTACATTTCCCATTCTATAGTATGGATTATAGTAGTTGATTATTGGTATGTTTATATATTATTTAATAGTTACAGTAGTTTATCCCAAATAAATCATATAAATACATAAATAATATTTAATGTTAGTTTACCTTTCATTGATTCGTCCCATGTGGCATCTACGACTAATCGCCCAATGATCTGAAAAGATAAATAACTAAAGACTTAAAATAAGAATAAAGTAATATATAATAGAATAGTTATTCGAAGAGTTCACTGCCTTCTACGGCTAATCGTCCCCATATTTCCTATTTTTTGTCGTTTCAAGACAAAAAGTAGTGCAATTGGTGGTCGCAGTGCCCAATGAAGCGCAATAAAAAGTCCCTTCAAAAGAAATAAAACTAAGGCCCTCCTAAGAAAACTAAATTCTGTTTTTCTAGACTAACTAGTATTAATATTAAACAGTTTTATAATAAAAAGATACTAGTCTATGTGTTTAGTTCAATAACTATTTGGCTGCTGTTACTACAATTTCTCGTTCTTTTGACACTAAGAAAGAATAGCTATACAAAAGAATCATGTAAACATATTAAATATATAAAGCCAAAATAACAACAAAAAATTTTTAAACTGCTTTTTTGAGGCAAAAAGTATAGAATAAAATATAACATAAACAATAAGTCTGTGTACTAATATTTACAAATAATTAAATAACGTATTTCTAATAAAACAGTTAAAGCGAAAATCCAATCTGCGCTTTTCTAGAGTATTTATTTCTCTTATTATCCACATGTGTGGTCTACTCTTCTGGGCTTTTCAACTTGTGTGGTTTCCTTCCGTCCGAAACCTCTCTGACATCTTAATGTCAGGGGATATGTATTCGTGAGAGGGAGAGATATAGGAAAAGAAAGATAAATGAAAATGGACCCCCCCCCCCCCTTAAAGAAATGTATATAACCTGTAGAAATGCTATACATCTATTAATATTTAGTATATGTAAATTAAATCAATCATACAAATATTCAAATACAAAATTAAGTCTAAAAGGAGTGCATTTGCGAATATATCTTTTATAATAAAGTAACTATACTAAGTTATTTTCTTTTTAACAAGACTGCTTTTGTTGTTTCCGAAATGCTCCGTATGTAATCTAGTTTCTTTTTCTTTTCAACCAAAAAATGTTGAAAAGCATCAAAAGATCAATACACAAACGCACTAAGAGGAGGTTCTTGAGTCTCAGAAGATGCGAAATTCTGTCTAGAATTATCTGCTCTTCTTAACTTAAAAATAAAACAATAACCATCTTTATAGGAATATCAAGTATACATTGTTCCCCTCACAGCTAAGATGAATGTTTAGTTGATACTAAAACTAAACAATAATTAATAAAGTTAGTCTCTTATTAAGTATTCTTTATAAAAATAGGGTTATATATCTAACATATCTTTTATAATATATATATTACTATCCCTTTTTAAAAGAAAAATCGCTAAAAATAGAAGGAAATAACAAGTGGTAAGAAGCATGAGCTACACTACAATAAATTCAAAAGAAGCTCTACGAAACGAATTAAAATAAAGTGTGGCATCTATTGCCATAGTGGGTGGTCCTTATAAATAACCACTCTATGTGGCCGTGCAGACCACACGCAGACTCATCCCGCACAGCACTCTTCTATTTCAATGCTTTCTGAATTAAATACTTAATCTGACAATCAATAGTGTGAAAAACGTTAAGCTATGCGCAGCTCTGCGTATTTCCGCACTAAACTTATTAATAAAGAAATAAGAATTATAACACTTATATAGCTAATTGTAGGTTCTGGGTGGTCTTGAAGTAGCCTAGCTGTTCAAAAAAGATATTCTTTTAATACTATCCTATTCTAACATATACCGCCGGGAAATTTAATTTTCCTTCGAACGAAAGTCTGAATTTAGTTATAATATTGTATAGACTGGATAAAAATGTTGTATTACGAAGTTCTTTGCAGCTAGAAACAAGAAGATTTGATACAAATAAAACATTTTATTATGATTATGAATACTAGTAAAACCACAAAGAAATACCCGAACTGAACAAAGCTTCTAATCAAATATAATAAAAGAATAAGTATATATAATAAAAGAATTAGTTAATATAATCAAAGAATAAGTATATATAATAAAATAATAAGTTAATAATAAATAATGGCAGCCTCAAGCAGCAGTTGATAATATACAAGGCAGATTATATAAATAACGACAGTTAAAACAATTATGGCCCGTATTATCTTAAAAGTGAACAATGTTTATAAGAACCTTTAAAGATATATATCTTTTAAACAGTCTTCATATCTATTAAAAAGAATATACCATTGGCTAGGTATATATATTTATATACATTAAATAAAAACTAAGTTAATAAGATTATTATTTAATTACATAAATCTTCCATTGTAATTTTGTTGCTGGTTAAAATGAGGGTTTACTTGGGTCTGCTGTTGACCATACATCATTTGCTCCCGTTGCATCTGAAGTTGTAAGTAAAAGTAATATAATTATATCATATTCCTATGAAGTATTTATGACAATAATTGTCTTAAATGGGTTTAGTGTCTACAATTTTTAGGTGCCGTCTTGCTCACAATGGTATAGTCGGCGGCTAAGATTTATACAAGGGTATACGGTATAAACTGCAAATTTTATTGGCGCGCGAAAACTCGGACTTGTCAATAATGCAATGTACAACACCACATCTAACTTTTTTCTGAAACAATTAATTTATATTACTGAATATAACTATTTAGCATTTTATACTGAGCAGTCAGACCTTTAAATTGCATATCGTTTGTCCGCCGACTATAGCTTGGTGCTTGCTTTATTTACAGCTTATTTAAAAGTAACTTCTAACAGAAGAATGATCTCATTCAGGAGTAATAATAGAGTGTTAAAAAGAAACTCTTTGAAAATCTGAAAGTTTTTGAAAAATGAAAATATACGCAAAATTACCAATAAATACGCAAGTAACACGGCGTTATTCCTTTTGAATTATATTGTATATCTATTTATGTTTACCTGTTGCATCTGTATAATGTGTTGTTGTTGTAATTGTTGCTGTTGCATTATCATTTGTTGGTTCTGTTGATACTGTTGTTGGGCTCTCTGAGTCTCGCTTCTCTCGTTCATTGTTGCCTATAAAATACTTATATGTATTATAAATTATTCTTTGTTTTTCAATCAGAAGTCGGCATGGCTACCACAACGGTTTAAGTTTCTCGCGATCACTAGGATCAAATAAGATGACTTTTATGTTAAAAACTGTGAACTAAAGTTATGCATATGAATAAAAACTAAAATATCGTTCTTACATATATTTATATTATTTTGCCTACAAAAATTTTCAGTTTATATGTGAGAAACACCATTTCGTTAGCTTTTATTTTATTTTTCTATTTGTTTGCTAAAAAAGTAAAGCTGAGGGGTAAAAATTCACAAAAAATAAGCCCATCCTGGCTAAAATAGTAGCATTCACGGATGGGGTAATGTCGCAATTAAGCTCTGGTTTACATAATTTTTAAAGTTTGTTTTCTAATAATAGAATACTATGAAATAAAATTAGTAGTTTCTAATAATAATTAAAACATTTTGTCACTCATTTAGCGGGGTGACTGAGTGAGAACTGGACCAATTAGTTTGGTCGGTCTTACCACCGAGTGATTAGTGAGTTGTATAAATATAAAAAGTAACCGACTGAAGCTTCAAATTTACTCATTTGAAATAGTATTTAGATCTTATTATAAATACAAAAGTATAAGTTATAAGAATAAAATTATACCATTTGATATCCATTATGAGCATGTCGCTGGTTCATCTGATTCTGTATCATTTGTTGTTGTTGTTGTTGTTGTTGTTGTTGTTGTTGTACATTAAACTGAGCATTTGAACCTTGTTGGCTTACAAACTGGTTCTGTCCTACTTGTTGATACTGAAATTACTAGTTATTTCAATCATGAATGTGATACTTACGGCATTATGTTGTTGAGCATACATCATATTGTTAACCTGCTGATTGCTATTGTTCATACCCCTGCAATATATATTAATATTAATATGTATAATAAACAGTGGATAACATAATTGTTATAAGTATTTCTTACAAGTTTTGTTCTATTCCACAACTACTCCTCTGTTGAGGTTGCATTGTCTGCGGCGAAGCATTCATAGGTGAACGAATAGAGGCATTGCATGGTGATTGCTGATGCTAAACTTATAATATTATTATTAGAATATATTAATAATAACAATGATTGTTCTTTTTATTAATTATTTCTAACAAACCTGTTGTGCAAATGGACTTCTAATTGTGTTTTGATATGAATTCTGTACTGGTGACGGTGCAATGTTACTTCCACTGCTCTGACTGGCCTATAACACATTGTTTATCTTTTCTTAAATCATTTATTTTATATTATAAATACAATAATATAATTAACCACACATTCCTTTTAATATTCTTTTAAATAATAACTTACTGGGTATGCAAATGGTGAGTTATTGATTGGACTAGCAGATACATTACCACCAAAAGAAGGACTTCTTAATGGTAAACCCACAGGAGAAGGCGATGCAAAGCCTATAAAGATTATTTAAGTAAACTAATAAAACAAAACGTATACTATATATATATATATATATATATTTATATCTAAAATAGCTTAAATATATAATAAATACCTGTATCATGTGATATATGATATGGCAATGGTTTAACTTCCATTCTTTCATTAGTAAAGTCTTCTATTGAATTTCCTATTGGTACTATCGGTATCATAGGCATTGGAGTAGGTTTTACTTCGACTTGCTGTGCCGCTACCGCACGGGCTGCTTCTGCTTTCTCCCGCTGAACACGGATTCTCTGTTCTTCAGCCTCAAGTTCTTCCTAAATATAACAAATATAAGCAGTTACTAATAGGTTATATGGAACCCAGTTGTTAAATAAACCCAAAGCAATAAGGTAGAGAGTACAAAGCGGACACTAAGATAGGGCCATAATATTATAGTCTGTAACAAGAAAAAGGCTGCAAGGTGCGGTGTTAAATCAGGGCTTTCGCATTTACGCATATGGGTTTTGTGAAATCAAATCATCACAAAAAGCCATGATATTTTTTTGGTGACAAGCAATAAATTGCGCTTCTAATCATACCAATAACATCTACTTTCGACGAAAATTGAGCAATTTCTGAAAGCCTTTATAAAACCGCACGTTGCAGCCTTTTTCTTGTTACAGACTATATGTATATGGGGTAACAATATAAGGTAAGAGTACATAGCAGTTAACAGGACATTGCATGCAATATACGTTTATTGTCAGACCTCTTGTGCTTTAATAACTTCATCAGGTATTTCTCCGTCTTCTATAGAATTTTCTTCTTGGAGGAGAATAGCAGCAAATTCTTCTTCCTAATAAACTACTTTAACAAACACAACAATTATGTGCAATATATACTTAACACTTATTTATATTCAATAATAATATAAAACTATAAATTGTCTTTCTTATTTACCTTTCTTATTTCAGTCAGTCGTCGTTCCTCCTGTATTCGTCTTTCTTCTTCTTCCTGGAATTCGTGCCACAAATAAAACAAACAACAACAATTAAATGCAGAATAACTTAATAACTTCACACAAAACATAGTCTTTTGATACTATAAATGATCTGCTAAAGCAAGTATTTTAGGATTTAACATGGTTTCTATTGAGGTGTGGGGTCCGCAACTTTATCTCGGAATTGTAAACGCCTCGCAAATACAAGAGAACATAAATAATTAGTTTTAATAACAAACTAATTGTACTATTTTAATATATATAAATATTTACCTGTTTTACTCTTTTTAGAATTGCCTGTCTTTCCAACTCTTCTTCTATTCGTCTTCGCTCTGCTTCCTATAGAAAGTAGATACGAATTTTTAATTTTTTTCTTTTAAAAAACTTTTGTATAAAGGGGTATCCGGCTTACGAAAATGTAAAAACAAAGGTTTCTGCTTATATATTCCTTGAAATTGGGTGATTAAAGTCTTAGCCCGGCCAGTTTGTAAAATTTTCAGCCTGGCCCAGGTGTGTAAATGTAATTGGCCCCGGTAATATATTCGCCCTGCTAATAAAGTATGTCTGAGTGGTATTCTATAAGATTCTTGTATAACTCTGTACAAGACAATGCTTCATTATGTATTATTAATATGTATTAGTACCTCTCTCTGTCGTCGTTCCATCTCTTGTCTTGCTTGTAACTCTTTTTCTTCTTTTTCTTTTATTTTGCGCAGCCGATCTTCCTAAAATAATGGTATATTCAATCGTATGTTTATTATTGTTATTCATTATTAGCACCGCAGCTGACAGTTTGCCTTATAGGTACGGTACACTCAAAAAATCATTTCTTATTTTATTATTTAAGATTAATCTGCTCGCAAAGTTATTAAAAATGATATAAATAACAAAAAAATTGTTCAAAAATGAACGACTTTACGGCCAATTGAACCTTTGGTGTTTCTGGTTGCACCTTGGAGGGGTACTGTAGGATGATTTGGTAGTAATATGTTAGAAACTCCATTAAATCAACGAGTTTCGATAATTTCTTCGCAATTCACGGGATTTTCACCCAAAATAATGGTAGAAATGTTTTTAGTTTTTAAATTTTTGTTCAATTTGACGAGTTATACAAGTCTTATAAATTTATGCAATTGCCGCATGCTAACCAACTCCGCCCACTGACAACCAATGAGCAGCATTCTCTAAATGACCATTACTTCGTTCAAAATCATCGTAAAAAATTTTGATCTTCATATTTTGACTGCGAATACATAGCTCTATCAAACAATGCATAAAAATTGGCAAGTAAATTTTGGGTGTACCGTGCCTTTAAACTATTCAGCAGATACTCTATTTTGAGTCGGTTCGCTGACTTTTTTACTACTTTTTTTCGGGAATCAGAAGGGTTGGGCCTGTCCACGTCTAGATCAACATTCTGGGAAAATGTTTTTCATCGACCCGGCTTGCCCAGTTTACTAGTGTGATATTGTGGATATATATAGCGGGCATCTTCCTGACTACTGACCTCTTGTTTCTTTGCCTTCTCTTCGGCCTTTTGTTTTTCTTTTTGTCTTTTTTCATCTTCCAGTCGTTTTCTTTTCTCTTCAATTTGGCGTTGTTTTGCAGCAATAAGTTCTTCTTTCTAAAAAGAATAAACATTAGTTTTAATATAAATATAAAATAATTATAAAGTTAAAGTTAAAGGATAAGTCTAGAACAAGGGCGACTTTTGTTCAGATAGCAATGTCCGAGTTCATTTTAGAGAAGCGCTCGAGACTTGGTTCGGCCCGACGTTTCGGTAAAACGAGTAGAGATTACAGAATTACTATGATTTGTTTGATTTAGATTCAATGACTATTGGCCCAGTGGAAAGAAGCTTTGCTTCATAATCTCGAGGTCGATGGTTCGAATCCGCCCCGAAGAAAGAATTCTTGCAAATTTCTGATCCGCCGCCTCCGCT
>JAQGAV010003586.1:0-12129 GCA_034691345.1 Phasmarhabditis papillosa | reverse complement strand
TCGGCGGCGTCGGCTGGGGCAGGTCCGAATTGGATGACCAGCTTGTCCTCCTTAGGGGCTCCAGCAAGACGGGTAATAGTTTGTGGCGGGAAAATAGAAAAAATTATTGGGAGAAAATGTTTTGTTACATTCCATCCGCAGTTCAACAAGATCTTTTCAAGAAGAGTGTTAAGAGTTAGGTTTGCTACACAGTATCATAGGGAGCGTTGGTGTTTTATAAATATAAATGTAAAATCGGTGGATTGTTATTTTTTTCTTAAAAAGTAATTCATTTATATATAACACCGCTCCACTAGAAAACTACGCCACACACTTGTTTAAGACTATGCTTCCGTAACTTATTCCAATGATTCGTTTTAATAAGTTCTGCCCTGTCTTCTATGTTTTACTGATCGATAACGACAAATTGAAGATACCAGACCTATCAAATAAGGTCGGTTCTTTGAAAAAAAACTTAATATACATTAATTTGGGTGTTTTTTTTTGCTCAAACAGTGCCCGGCCGTTGACAGGTCTCGTTAATGTAACTATCCCACTTTGCCTTTAATGTTAAGCAATAAAAACATATGATATTAACGAATTATTTGAAACATACTTTTCTGATAGATGTAATATTCATTCTCCCACCTAACAAGTTTACTAGCTTCTCTTCGAAGTACCCCCAATAGCATTCAGTTCTTATTTTAGCTTCTTAGTAAAAGGTTGGTTTAAAGTCTTTAGAATTGTGGAGAATTTATTGATGTATCACCATAACCAGGGATGCTTATTGTAAAGGCCAACCTAGGCCGGGCCCACATTTTGAGGAGTCGGAGCTAGGCCGGTCTGTTCGACCTGTGAAGTCACATTGTTTACCAAAACCTTCATCAAACTCTATAAAACATTTATATCTGCTCCATTTTGTCATAATTACTGGCCTTCCTTGAAAGAATACGATTCGCTAGCGAAGTATCATGAAGATATTATTTTTCATAATCCGTGATATTTTTGTCGAATACGGAAATCTTGAAAATTCCTTTAACTAATTAATATAAATATAAATATAATATAAACAATTATTTATAATATAAAGTTTAAGGGAATGTCGGCAGCAAAAGTTCCGTTCTTCAATCTTCTCTTCTGTCTATTGTTGGGTAGGTAATAAATTGTGTATCAAACAAATTGAGTTTTCACCGCGTGTTGATCGAAAATTAAATGAAACGAGTTGTTTCAGCACTTCATTTTCAACGTTTCTGAAGTTATGGAACTTATTTTCTTCATCTTTACCCTTAACAAGTTCTGTTAATCAGAATTCGTAGGATTATTAGATTTTTCTATGTTATTCATAAAGACCTTTATAAGAGGTTTTAATTAATAAAAGATATGCCGAGTAAACTAAATTCAAACTGATAATTACATATGTTACAGGAATGTTCGGAATCCCGCGGCCGGGTTCCGTATTCCGCGTTCCGCATTTTTTGAAATTGTCCTTGATGTAGTCAATGTTTCAGTCCATGGAGTTGAAATAGAAAAATATTGTGATACAAACATATGTCCGAAAGAAGAACCTTGTGAGTTTTTGAAAGCAAAGGATACAACAAATGATAAATGTCTATTTGTGCTTGCCCTGAATGAGGACTGTACCTTCAAAGGAGCGATGGGTGGTTCTTTTGACGATACTGAAAAATACTTAAAGGTAAGGGATACTTCTTGAATTGCGTATTACTGTATATCATTAACTTATTAGCTTTATTTAAGACCCTCGAACCGCCTTCACGGAATAAAGTGAATTATATTGGTAATTCTTCACTACTGCAACTGTATCCTTCATATATTGTAAGTTTACTATTGGAAACGGAACTAATTTTTTGCAGGTTTCCAATAACAGCGCTCAATCTATTATCTGGACATTGGAAAAGGATTTTGATAATTCTAATTGCAATGATGAGTTTACCAAAATACTATGTAAGTTAATGAAGGAGGACTGGGAATAAAGCGATGGGGCTCGCCGAAATTCTTAAGTTCTCGTATATTTCGAAGTATATTAATTAGATAGAAAATTAGTTTAAAAGAAAGAGCAATGTTACATTAATGTTAATTTGTGAAATCTACAATAAACTGGTCTTTCTAGCATATCTAATCAGAAAAAATATTGAAGTTATTGAAAACAAGGTAATTGGAGCAGAAAACAACGAAAATTTTTAATTTATTCGTAATTTGAGAGTATTTTGGAAGCCCTGCTAATGGGGACGCGTATTAGAGTACCATCAAAGTTAGTTGATGTGCAACTATATAAGAAATTTAGGCACTGTTCTGTATGATATAAATTATGTTGATGAAGTGAACATTACCATGTGTCCTGATCTTATTCCAATAACAACAACGACAAATAAAGCCGTGTCTGTTACTACTGATAAGTATGAAAAAGTTCTAGAAACTACTGAAGGATGTACTGTGTTTACAAACGAAGCCGTCTCTGCTGCTCCTGCTGAGAAAGAAGCTACTTCAGTTGGTGAAACAACGCCTAGTTCTGGAACAAAAGTCGGAATATATACAACAGCTATTTGTGTCTATCTGCTTTTAACAATAAAGATGTAATTCCTTTACTAAGTTACTTTAGTGTACCAAGTGAATACTAAGAATAAAATGACAATATTTAAAGAATTTGTACAATTCCAATAGCCGCAAAAGTTAGCTTCTCTAGCTCCAAGCATCATGCTAGCTTTTTAGATACGCTTTTCGAGTATTGACCAAAATAGCAATTGCCCTGATGAAATTCACATTACCAATTCAATTAAAACATATTAAAGCAATGCCCTAACCTGTAGATAGTTTAACAAGTGGTAAAAGGTCGGCAATTGTGGGCGAAACCTTTTATCATTAAAACCCAACTTTGTCTTTTTTTTCTTTTATTTTATATGAAACGATGTACCGCATAGTATTGTTATACAACTTATTAAGTACCCATTGTAGAGAATAAAAGACACAAGTTCATGTTCTGCGATCGTGTTCCATTAGTCATGTGTGTGAAGTTTGCGCCCAGTACTCTCCGTAATGAATGGATCTGTGAGGCCTAGTGCCAATCGTCAGGAATCATTGGATGTTTACGTTCTTTCTTATTTTGTTCAAGCATTTTTTGCTTGAACGTTAATTGATCTTTATTTATGAGATTGTTTTTTTAAATCTCACAGCTAACTATAGGCTGGCATCCTTCTTTCAAACTAAGTTCAACGGCGCTCACCTATTTCTATCCCCCATACCTCAACACAGCCCTTCAACCCTAATGTCTCCGTAGCGAGCAAGCCGTAAAAAACAGGTTTTGAATTTGTGATGGTTTTCATGCACACCGACGATCCTATCCTGTAATGGCGCCAAATGGCTGGAAGTTGGTCCTAATTTTGCAGAATTGGAGCTTCCTAGTTGACTATTCTCAGATATAATATCCCATTAGATCCATCCCATAAGAACATCTTTCCATCTCAGTGGATCTTTCTCCTACGAGTATTTTCTCTAAACCTCAAATCTCAGTTCTAATTTCAACTCCCAAACCCTTGTTTCATGGCTCAAAATAGTACTTATACCACTCTTCAAATCAAATAAAATCATAATATATCATCGGAAGTTCCGGTAAGATGAATTTTGCTATAATGCTGTTCCTTATCGGTCTGATGTTTCCACAATTAGCAGGTATGTCGAAGCTTATACGGATGTAACTTTAATGAATTCCTTATTGACCTTTTTAACTATATTGTTTTTGTAATTTCAGATTCGTACGCCACAAAGAAAGTTGTATGTTTTACCGAAGCATGTACTAAAGAAGAGAAATGTAGTTTTAGAAATAGAGAAAAGGCAAATAGCAATATGTGCGGATTTATTGTCGTTCTAAGAATGGATTGTTCATTTGAAGTAGCAGTTGCGGGAACGTTTGAAAAAACGGAGACATTTTTGAAGGTACATTATTCTATGTGGTAATAGTACGTTTTGCTGTTTAAATAGGCACATAAAGGCAGATATTGGACTAACAAAGAGTATATAAAAGTATCACATATTTACTGTTACAGGGTCTTGGCAAGCCTTCAAAGAACTTGAACATTATTAGTTATTCCACTAACAATAAGGCCTATTCTTCGCCAAAGTATATTGTAAGTTTATCACTAGAATACTTCCCTGTTTGTTCCTATGATATATCCTGAGATAGAATGTTCCCCATAAGCCAAGGAAACTGTTTGTACCGAAATTGCTATTTGTTCAGGTGTCCGGAAATCCTGCCGAATCTAGTCTGTGGACGTTGGATAAAGGTTTTGATAGTTCCAAATGCAATGATGAGTTTACCAAGATTCTGTGTAAGTTATTGAATTCAGACTCTATTACGACTGTTTATTCAAAACAAGTTATCTTATATTCAACTATATTGTAAATTTCAGGCCTTCTTTTGTCGGATCCAAAGATTGCTAGGAACCGGTTCATGTGTCCTGACCCAACTACAACAACAATGGTTTCGACCACAACAGTTCTGGAAACTACCAGAAAAAGTACTTCTGATGATGCTGAACCCTCCAAAACCGCTACAGCTGCCGGAATCCTTGTGTCGACGACGCCTAAAGCAGCTGGAAAAGGGTTAGTTACGGAGTGAATTCAACCAAAATTAAACTAGGCTCATATTCTCAAATGTTCTCCTTATTTTATACTAAAAGGTTATAAATGACTTCCAATAATAAGATTTATATTATATAAGTAATTATGATAAATGTAAACTATATTTATAATTTTAACTAATTTAGGTCTACCACACCTGCAACAAGGATGGTCTCAAGCACAGCTGTTTTCTTAACGACTAACGGAAGTATCGCTGAAGGTTTTGGAAGCTCCGTGTCCAATCCATCCGACCAAGTCCCCGAATTCATTACTCGGCACTTCCGTAATCGCAGCTTTACCAAAAGAACTACAGAAGTCTTAACATCAACAACAATAGTTATGGAAAGCACTGAAGACAGTACAACTGAAGCTGCTGCTGTCGTAGCAGGAGGACTTTCCGCTCTACTGTAAGCTCAGTGAATGTATTTCATTATTAAAATACGGGTTGTGCTAAGGTCGGGCCGGGCAATTCAGCCTTTTCTAGAGACAATTCTTACATCCTGCATTCGAGCACTTCTATGAGGTAGTTGAACGGGATAATCCTGCAATAAATGGGACAGCATTAGCAATTTTAAGAAATTCGAAGCTATTTCGTTTATACTATTTACTTATATAGAGAGTTAAAAAACCACAACTTCTATAAGTTTTTAGACCTTTTTGTCCCAGACCAGACAGAGTTATTAGGCCAATTCGTGCAGTCTAGGCACAGAATATTAACTATAGTTAAATGGATACATTTCTTTTACAGAATAGCAATTATTGTGGTTTCTGTCATCCTTGTAATTCTTCTGGTTGGCGGCGTAATATTCTTCTATCTGAAGAAAAGGAAGAGAACTCAAAAACCAAAAAGTAAGTGTAAGAATAATAATAGACTTCTGGTTGTTAGTTCATAGTAAACAGACCATAACCGTTGGTGGAGTAATTTGTCTGGTTTATTTCGATAACGAGCGAGACCTACTAAATACGTTAGAAGGTTCTTGAGCCTGTTTCAAGTTCTTAGAGGGTGTCGAAGCCGCACGAGATTGAGCGATAACAGGTCTGTGCGCCCTTAGATGTCCGGGGCTGCACGCGCGCTAATTCAATGGATAGAGCATACTTATCGCCGTGGTGTTGCCGTATTCACCAATGTCCGAGGAGCGGAATGGATCGGATATTAGCCATAGGGCGCTACGAATTGTCCGCAGAGCGTCTTTGCAACATCCAGGATGTAATGAAGGTTTTAGCTCGGAATATGTTTCCCAATTTAATCAAATGAAACATTATTTGTATTTTTGGGCACATGTAAAATGAATTGTGATGTAGCTTTGCATGTTTTTCATAAACGAGTAGCTTATGTTTCTCATTTTCTAATTATTAAGTTGAATAATGATTCATCTTTATATGTAATTAAAAATTCAAATAATTATCAAATTGATTAGAATGACAAAATTTCCCGAGCTCAAACGAGACATCGCGGATGTTGGAATAGCACAGAGCTGGTTACAGGGCCCCGGCCTAAAATTTTAGAGGTCAGGCCGGGCCGGGCCGGTTCCTCGGATTTACAGCTAATCCCGCCCGGCCGGATAACCAGCTCTGGAATAGCGCCCCATGGCTAATATCTGCTCCGCTGCTCGGGACATCGGTGCATATGGCCGTTAAAAGCGAGGCTAAAACGCTAAAACCAAAATTACACCTGCTTTCGATGACAGAATTGTTCATTTTAAACAAATAGAAGGCCTAAATTACTTATTTTACCCTAATTTCAGAGCAGAAGGTCGGAGACACTTTGGCGACTGCGGAAGTGAGCGCAGCCACTCGCAATAGGACTAAGAAAAAGCTGCCTAAGGTGAGTAATAAAAGAAATAAAATATGTATTTATATGATTTTAATAAGTTTAATGGTTCAATCATTTCAGGTTGCAAAGTACAAGAAAATGGAGTCAGCTACCATCAAGCCAGAAGAATTTAAGTTCACTGGGCCTTTAAAGCTGACATCCGGTGGCAAAGGATCAATGGTAGGTAGTGGAGTTGGGCGTTTCAGCCCGTTTTGGTTGAGCCCCGGCTTCGGGCCCAAACGGGCTTTGGTCAAAACGGGCTTTCGGGCTTCGGGCCCAAACGGGCTTTGGCCAAAACGGGTTTTAGGGCTTCGGGCAGAAAACGGGCAGAAAAAGGGCTGAAAACGGTAGAAGGAAACATTCATTAGGCGGAGGAATAGCATATTTTAGGAAAAAGGGAGAATATAGATAAACAAACTTCTAGAAGGATGTTATCTATAGCCTAGTTGTGTTCCCTAATTAGTTAAGATGGTGATATATTATACTAGATACCGTGTTTAGTGCCTATTTTAATAGATATTTGCGTATTTAAAGAGATGAGAAGAAAAAGTCCCCAAAATAAGGATTTGAATTAATTACACGGCCTTCTTAGTTTTGAATGCGGCTATAACTCAGGCTACTTTTATTGAGATATGATCTGGGTATACAGCCGACGGTTGAATCGCTTGCAAAGGCGTACTGTAGAATTTAGAAGGAGCGCGGAAATCGAAAGAAAATATACAAGCAACCGATATAATTGTGAGCCCGACTTATAATAAATAGACCATTAAACTACACGAGATTTGTCCGTAGACTATATGTGCCTCCCTTGAAAGACTAGGTTTAAAGTTTAATATTGTAATTTATCTGACAATCGAAATAGATGTAATTAAGATAAGTATTATTATTAATAATAATATTAATAACTAATTAACGTAAATACATAATTATATTTAAATATATAAACCTTTTCTTCCAGCGACATTCGCTGGATGGGAAATCGGATCATAGCATAAAGGACCCAGTCGAGTTTGATGCTGGGTTGAACGAAATTGTGCAGATTGGAACAGATATAGAGGTTCTTGAGGTTAGTATTATTAATTATAAAACATAATTATTCAACATGAATACATAATTAT
The DNA here is from genome assembly GCA_034691345.1 of Phasmarhabditis papillosa. Classification (NCBI taxonomy): domain Eukaryota; kingdom Metazoa; phylum Nematoda; class Chromadorea; order Rhabditida; family Rhabditidae; genus Pellioditis; species Pellioditis papillosa. The sequence goes on along the minus strand of JAQGAV010003586.1, from coordinate 4,587 downwards.
ACTTATTAATATTTATATTTAGCCATCTGCATCAATATCTCGCGCAACCGACAAGACAGCCGTTACCACCAAGTCGGAAATCTCGGTCAAGAAGGCCAAAAATTGAACAGAAAATAGGATTGAAACAAATTACATAAGAATAACTCTCTCTTCAATGTAAATATAAACTATGCCTAGTATTGTTTTTTTGTATTTGGGGAACTCCCTTGGTTATATGTATAGCTTATCCAAAGTTGACATAGGTGGCTTCTGGCACAAACGGGTCTGCAAAGTAAGCTTTCCGGCTTGGGTCCCAAACTGGCTTTGACAAAAACGGGCTTTCGGGATTCGGGCCCAAACGGTGTTTGGCAAAAATCGGCTTTCATGCTTAGGGCCCAAACGAGCCTTGGCAAAGTGAGCATTTGGGCTTGTGGCCCAAACTGCCTTTGACAAAAACGTGCTTTCGGGATTAGGGCCCAAATGGCAAAAACGGGCTTTCGGGATTCGGGCCCAAACGGTGTTTGGCAAAAATCGGCTTTCATGCTTAGGGCCCAAACGGGCCTTGGCAAAGTGAGCATTTGGGCTTGTGGCCCAAACTGGCTTTGACAAAAACGGGCTTTCGGGATTCGGGCCCAAACGGTGTTTTGCAAAAATCGCCTTTAGAGTATGATTTACCTCTTTAAAGTATGATTTACCTTGATAAGCTAGAAGTCAGCATTGTAGAAGTCTGTTTCCGAATTCATAAAACAAATTTAATAATTTTCGGCAATTCTTTTTGTATATTTAATCATTTTTTGGCTAATATTTCTAAGTCTATGATTTCGTTCTCAGAAAAGTAAGTGATTCATTAGAATTAGCTAAACAAAGACGGCTGTACTGTCAAATAAAAGACAGAGAAATAAGAGATACAAAGAAGATAGAGCAATAATAGTCTATAAAGTTAAAAAGAAAGTTATTTTATACATTTATATTAGTTTTATAGAAATGATTATGTTTCAGTGGTCGTCTACAGTAACTTTGCTCCCACGGGAACAACCCTTCCGGGAACCAAAATCATAACCGCGGAAACGTTTCCGACCGTTCCCGGGAACGCTTTTCCTTCAAGTGGCTAGGTTGCGGACTCGGCCCGGGTCATTTTTCGTTTCAGGGGTAGCAATTTTACGGACCCGGCCGGGCTGTGCAGACCTTTGACCACCATTGGAGTTGGGACTATTGCTGTTTCCGCCCTGAACGATCAATCAAAGATGACTAAAATATCGACCAGGTATCTTGGGAACCAAGGTATCCTGGATCACGGGGACAAAATTATCAGGTATCCGGGGGACCGAAAAAAACCCAAATTACAAAAAAAGTGCTGTAGCAAAGTAATTTATTCGAAATAGTGTTATTTCTATTAGGCTTAGGCACCCATGCCACTCTTCTTTAACTTTAGCCCCACTCTGTGTAACCTTTACTTCAGGTTCTTTGAAACGTTTCATTTTTTCGATCCCCCAGATACCTTTGTCCCCAAGATACCTGGCCTAAAATATCCTTACTATCGAGAACGGCACATCGTTTTAGTTTGCATATATTGAGGCTTAACCGAACTTCGAGTATAAAATGCGCTCTATTTCGCGGTCTTAAGCTCGATTTCCACTTTAAACGTTGCTCTAATACCTGTCATTGAAATTCGTGAATCATTTTATTTTGAACAAATTGGCTTAAAAATCTAAATTCGATGAATCAAGTAATTGCGCCATTAATTGCGCAAGATTCGAACTTTATTTTCGATTGAAGTTACAATTAGACTGTTTATTTATTTATTCGATCACTATTTACATTATAAATGTTACATTTTCAATATCTGGGAAAACTACTTCATTATATAATAATGTTTTTCATAATGTTATAATGTTAATATAATATTTCAAGTTTCTTCCTGTGTAGTCAGTTTCAATCTGAGCTTTTGGGTTTCTTATATTCTGGGAAATGAATATGGAAAATGCACTATAGTCAGATTCAAAAGTAATGAGGCCGTGTTAATAAGCAGTTGCAATCATGTGTCTGAGTAAGGCAGATCAAAAGCAAGTTGCGCAGTGTTAAAAATAACAAAATACGCAGCATTCACGGCCTCATTACTTTTGAATCTGAGTATAACTTCTCGACCAACCTCTATTGTACAGTTGCTGGTCGGAGTACTAAAAGCAGTTCGCATCACGCAGGTTTCAGTATCCAGCTACGCAAAAGTGTAGCTGGATAATGAAGAAAGTTTTTTTTGAAGTTCTAACTTTCTTTATTCCTTTATCCAAACACGAGATCACAGATGTTCGGAGCGAAAAGTTGGTCAAATTAGAATTCGGCAACCTTTATTATATTTCTATACAGTGGATACACTTTTTCATAGCTTGATACTCACATTTAGTTATAGTCGACAGATGTATTGGTTGCAAGGGTATACGGTAAGTTTTGTAAAGGAGCGCGGATACTAAGGGGTACTAGACTGAAACCCAAAAGGATTAGCGCTCCAGCGCAACATTCGCAGTCCTTTACCTGCAAGCAATTAGTCCGTCGACTATAGTAAGCGCTGAACATTTCATTATCTCGTACAGAACTCCATTTTTTCCAAAAGTGCGGAATGAAAGTTTACGAACATCCATTCCGCAAATCGGTGATCTCGCTACAGACACCTAATCTAGACTAGCTTATGTTTTGAACGTGACACCATATGCTCTATAGCGAATAGTTGCCCCAATAACAAAATATAGAATGAACCTCATTCATAAAATCAATAGTACTCTTTAATCATGCGGTGTTGACAAAAAGAAAGATCTCTCAAAATATATACGAAAAGTTATGACAAATGGGTAATCAAAATAAGAAGAAGTGATGTGTTTAGTTTACGAATCTTTGGCTTTTGCCAGTTTTGTTATTCATTTTTCGAATTTTGCAGCAATTCAACAAACTTAGATAGATTTAGTGATTACTATATCCTATCCCATTGACTTTTCACGATTCTGACTAGGATGGGCAACAGGTATACCGTTTTATTGAAGAACAAAGGGTAACTAACAGTTTAGGTATACACTGTTGCCGTTATTTTTCAAAAACCCTACAGAATCCTATCAATCAGCCAATCAGGCTGAAAAAAGAGCAAAGATTAATCAATATCAGCTTTTATATAATGTTTTCTTACGACAATAACATTGATAAAGTGTAACTTCGTTAACCAAAAAAAAAAAAAAAAAGTAATAAGGCCGGGTATGCTGCGTATTCCATCATTTTTAACACTGCGCCTACTGGCATTCTACGCGCGCTATATCAGCAGATTGCAAACTTGCTTCCGCTCTGCCTTACTCAGACAAAATTTTGCAACACTCCTGCTTATTAACACGGCCTTATCACTTTTGAATCTGACTATAAAAACTAATATTCAGTTGCAAATAATCTAAAATTTATAAAACTTAAAACCAAAAAATGTCATCTACCCTATATTTTGACAAGTTTTTCTGTTAATCGACTTAGCAATAGTAACTAACCATTCCTTGAGATTTTACAAAACCCTATTGTTCAACTAAAACGATTCGCTTTCAACAATGGTCAAGTGAACTTCTATTCTTGGTTTTTTATTTGTATTCTTCAATTCTATTATTATTTCGTATCATTATTAATACTTAAATGACTTCATTTGTTTTCCCTTTTTAATAAGTTTTCTAAATTAATATTGTAGTTTAATCACATGGTGGTATTACATGTGTTTAATGACGACATCATATATTCCAAAAACTCTAAGCTGTAAAACTGTCTTAGACTATATTTTATTCCCTTTAATAATCTTACATAATATTTTATGTATTTCATTATTCCTTTGTGCTTGCGCACATCTGGTGACTATACTGAATGTAGTTGATATGGGAGTTCAAAGGGTTGTTTAGACTGGTCCGGTGCCAATTTTAATTTTGACGAATCTAATGAGGAATACTTACATAAAATTTGAAAGAGGAAAGAACATTTTGCCAATTTGTCTGAATTTGCACCGCGGCGCTCCTCAACATAAGTTTCTAAGTTTTGAAACCCACTACGAAATACGCAAACCGAAATACGGGATATCTTTCTGTCAACTAAAACTTTTGTGTTGTTATTACCAAATCCGTAGTCTACTAGATGTGTCACTAACTTTGTAAATTATTTTCTTAAATTTATATATTATTATCTAATTTATTCAATTACTTAACTTATATAGTCCATAACAAAAATAACTGCAGTGCGCGGTGTTGCGTAAGGTTTGGAAAATTGCTCGTATGCGGCAAAATTGGAAAAACATTATATGGTTTGAAGCGCAATTTTTGTTTGTTGTCTGAAAAGTATTATTGTACTAGTTTTATTTTGTATCATATTCAGAAAAACAGAAATACGCAATTGCGGGAGACTACCTATACCACCAGGCTCTGCGGTCTTTTATTTGTTATTGACTATACTAACCTTATTATTCCTAACTACCTATCACTAGTTTTAGTTCATCTATCTACTATTGCTGTCTCCATCTGTTTGTCTATATAAATTACACAATAATGAGTGCGCGGCACCTTTGAGCTCAAAACAAACCGAACCATTGAAAAAGTAAGAGAATTG
>JAQGAV010003585.1:0-12131 GCA_034691345.1 Phasmarhabditis papillosa | reverse complement strand
CATATTCGATTTGAACGTAAAACCACTTCATGACAGATTTATTACTTCTTTGCATAGATCATAGTAATAAAATAGTAACAGAAACACTTCGTTTAACTACAAAGTACATTTTTAGCTTTAAAAGTGTACAGCAAAGTATGTCCAGACAGGGCCCCGCTACGGCCGGCAGTAGATTTGAGCGGGAAATTCCAGGGCTGGGAATTTCACTGGGGCCGAAAATTCAAGAAACTGGCCGGCCCGGCCGGCGTTAGGCACTCCTGGGAAATTGAACCATGCTCAAACATCCATTACACCAAAACTCGGCTGACTAGCAATGGCCTGCAATAAGTTTACGAAGCCGTTTGTAAACGAAGGGTTGAAACAAAAGACAGTTAGCAACGAGAGTCGATGGCCATAAAGACACTTTTATAAGAAGTTCTTTGTTAGTTTAGAATTCTCATGTAAAAGATTCCATAAATCCGTATTACTGGAAGTTCCGAAAGATTTTACTGAATGTTGGGTTCTACTCTAATTTCGTGCATCCGAAGACTGAAAGCATTATCTGCTCTGGAGATTCGGAATGAATGGCCGAAACCCTACGCCGAAGAAATATATTATTATTGTGATACGAGTGATAGAGAAAATGAAATACTGTTTGTTAAATGTTAAAAATAACATTAAAAAATGTTTTTCAGAATAATTTAGCTTCTTTGTGATATCAACAACTTTTTGTTTTGAAAACAATTCAAAACTGGGAAAATATATCTATAAAACAATGTAATAAACAATAACTTTATTAATAATCATTACATATTATATTGTATTCTGTACGTAATACTGAGTAAGGACGGAATGTTATTAATTGTACCCGCAGCAGTGTTATCTAATTAATCGCAGTGGTGGTGGTGGTGTCTGTGATGGAAGAGACCATGTCTATGGTGATGATGGTGACCTTCTTCGATGATTACTACCTGAAAATATAAATACTTTATCTAGATATTATATTTACAAGCAATAATCATTCGTTTCCCGGAATACTGGGTTTTCCCGCATCGGGACGAGCATAAGCTTGAAGATCGAGTTAGGGCTATTTTTCCTAGGACGAGCTGTCCAAATCTGGTGTTAATAACAATTTTTGAAAACTGATTGGAACATTTGAATAAACGTTATTGATTTGAACGAAACAATAAATTATATAAAATCTTATTTACTAACCGGTGGTGCTCTAGGTGGTGCAATAACAACTTGTGGTGGTGGCGGCGCCATAACAATAGGCTGCGGTGGCATATAAACAGGAGGAGCCATGCCGATACCTCCAACCATAGGTGCAGGAGCTACAGCTACCGAGCCCACTTGCATACCTAAAGAACAAATAAATAGATATAAACAACTAATTAATAGAAGATTAGGTACTGGGAAACCCGAGGGTGCATTGGACCCATCGTTAACAACTTATTATAAAATTGGCTATATGGGAGTAGAATAGTACTGATCCCATCCGATGCAGCCATTTAATGCTATAGTCCATCTCAAGACCAATTTTACATTCATTTTTATAACACTGCGCCCGCTCATGATACCGCGCTGGAAACACAGGTCTTGAGATGGACTATAGTTGAATAGTCGACTCTTTGCATTAACTGTATTGTTTAACGTCTAATACTCGGGGTGTTTGGAGCTTTTTATAGTTAAAATAATCTATTTCTTCACCATTTTTACCGATGTCAATGCATTCGGGCTTTTCCGGGTCGAGCCCTCACAGATTTCAAAAAGTGCCCGCCCTACGTTGCGCATGTTTGATTTGCATTATTAGGTATTTTGTTATAATACTAACCTCCTCCATTATGATGATGGAAATTCTCAAAATGAATCTTGCTGACTTGTACATCACCGGTTATTTCTAGTGCATGAATATGATGAGCAGATTCTCTGTGATGGAAATGAGCCAAATGACATCCATTTACATGGATCTTAAACGGAAAAGGGTTACTGTAAGTTTATTGGTATGGTGATTTAATGCCGGAATTTTAGAAAATCGATTATTTTAGCTTGCTTATTAAAATATTGTAACATATGAATCGTTTAACATGGTATAACGGTTTTCCTTCCTCTTCAAACATTGTTTAAATGCTGAAGATGTAAGTGCCTCAGTGAAAACTCTAAAGGTACCTATATAAACATGGGTTTTCGATCAATTACAAATATCGAGTAAAAGTTCATTTTTTCCATCAGAATCAGAACTTTTATATAATGTAGACATTTTTATTAGTAATTCGCGACTACGCTGAATCTGATGGAAAAACTAGTTATCCGAAATTTGCTTTATGTAATGAAATATTGACATGCATATATAATAATGATCAGCAAGACTAGCTCTATTTTCAGAAATTAACATGAAAATGCCGTGTCTAGGTACCTTTAAGTCCGGGTAATCCAAGTTTACTATAGCTTTGCAAGCTGTCTTTGCGGAAACTTGTTACTAAGTTTTTTTTTCGATTGTTGTTGCTTGATGGTCAGTTCAGTGTCCTTGACTAACCTCGTAAATAAGTCTAATATACTAGACGACAAATCTGGGAACTCTAACATCGGCCATTGTTCATACATGGCCTTACTGCAAACTACTCGCTGCTCCTTAGGCTTTTCGTCGTTTTCGTCGTCTTCTAATAAAGTTCGCTTAGCTAAAAGACTACTGTAAATGCAGTACTAAAGCTTAAGGGACCCTCTGTGGCTTTACTTTCTCGTTCGCTAGAGGTTACACTAGGTGCGGTATCTGCTGAGATTCCAGAGGCAGAAAGGTTCTGTCTAGGTTCGGAAGAAGTTGAGGATATACTAGTCCGCACCGAAGAAGCACTCGATGGCTTGTGACTAAGCGTACTACCAGTACTACGGTCGGTTCGGGTCTGTAAAGTATCGATTTCTTAAAATACGCATACACTTTGAATAATCATTAATAACAAATACGCTGAGCTAAAAAGAGTCCAACATTGCTGTATGATATGTAATAGTCTTTCTTAATAACTCTTCAAAGTTTACCACTATAACGATGTAGGATGAAAGCAAACTGTACTTGTGATACCTTAATAAAATCAACAATTTCCTCAATTTTTCTCTCCATACTGTGTTAGTTTTATAATAGTCAACAAGAATAAAAGATGAGCATAGTTAGTAAGTGGTGAGTGAAGTATAGCCAATAGCTTCAGTTCAGTTGCAACAATTGGATGTTTTTATGAATAGTAATCGATATCAGATTGGGTAGCAGAGGTTTTTTTAAGGATGAATGTTTACTACGGGTTGATGAGAAAGACACTGTGGACTCCCGCTGATTCGCAGCAAAATATCTAGAAAACTGCAATCCATCACTCAGCAGCGTTGTTATTAAAAGAGTAGAAAGTGTACGTACGGCAGAATGACCATGTTCACTTATTGGCTGGAGATTCTCTTTTACTTTGATATACACTGCATTTAGAGGTGATCTCGGGAGACGTATAGTTCATGGCAAAATTTGAACACAATAGCTCGTAAAAATAAATTACTGGTAGCGTTGTTTTCACGATGAGCACAATACAGCATATCATGGTATTCTTCAGATCGAAGATCAGCAATCCTTGTGTATGCGAGGATATCACTACTGTTTTGTTGCAAGTGGAAAGACTTTCTTACGTTTTTTTTTCGAAGTTACCAGCGATGACCGAAATTTTACGTAGGCATTCTTGAAGTGGGATAAGATCGTAATTAATCGTTCAATACAATTAACTAGTAAGGCCTAAGGAAATCAGACTGAAATGGTAACCCCGCCGACGTTTCGAGAATAAATGTTCAAAAACAGAGCTAAAGTTGAATTCAATCTAATTCGCTATGTAGCTGGGAAAAAATGCTGCCATTCCAGTAGAATTATAAACAGACAAGAACGAAAGGATTAAGCGAGCACATCTTGTTTGCAGAAATAGAGAGTAATCTTGGCTACATTTATCATCTTCAACGATTTCTCGTTTTACTATTAAAATAATAAAATAGGTCTACTACAGCAGCTAACTGATACATTGCATCCGCAACTTATGGTAACATATTTATTCTAACAAAAAGAAACACAAGAAGGCAAGGAATACTTAGTAACAAAATAAAAGTAAAAATTAACAGGACAACAATGCCACCCTACTTTTCCATTCAGATGAGCGCAAAATAGACAATTTAAAAAAAACCAAGGGACACATATTGAACGAAACAGAAATGTTGAGAAATGATTCATAACAACGAAATAATATATTACAAGCGAAAAGGGCGAAACTATAACTAAGGAAAAAAAGAAGTAATATAAATTTTAAGGAAACTAAACAAATTAAGATGGCCAATAAAGCAAAACCATACACTTGCACCACACTCAGCGGTCCAAGCCCTCGAGATTGGCGGTCAAACAATGACCTTGAGAAGAACACACAATTATAAGAAAGAAAGATCCGGGGAAATGCAGAGAAAGAAACGGGCCTATTTATCACTTTAAGATCCTTCATTCCTCCGTGTTTTCACTACATATTTTTGAACCACCGGAGAGCCGTCTAGCCGTTCATATTTGATGGTCTTGATCAGACGACAAACACCACTGGACTGCTAAAAAAATGTTTTTGAATATAGTTAGAGAATTCATCAGTTTGACTTATTAATCGTTTTTTAATTATCAAATAAGTATCAACAAGGTACATATATGAATAAATCGAAACTCACCATTGAAATATTGGGATGAAATTCCTCACTCTGGTGTTCATCATCCTCAGCCGGAGTTAGGATAAGATCGGCAGGAGCGGTAAATGTATCAGTTTCTGTATTGTAACAATGAGCCATTTCTGCGGATCCAGTAACCAAACATCCAGAATCTAAAGCAAAACGATAATTTGGAGAGAAATGGTAACACTTGCCGGCAATTTGTTCAGATAAGTCATTTGTCTGTTGGGTCAAGACATCCTGGGAACGAGCACTAGCAGTTGGATGTTGTAGATAACTTAAAGCAAATAGAGGGTAGACACTACACTTAAACTAACTTTGATTCCATCAATACATTTGGGGAATAGGAATTTTCAGCTGGAGTCGAAGCCACGATGGTATACTCTACCCCGTTAATGAAAACGGTATCACTGTTATCATCAGGCTAAAGTGAACAATTTGCTAAAAAAACATTTTAAAGACTACCTGTATAATTTGTTGTTCTTGGATTGGTTGCTGATCAGTAGACTCATCTGCTTCTAGGGATGTACTTGGTGTACGAGTCTCTTCATAATCCGACTCTTGTTTCACTCTCTGCAGCTTAGGCATAGGATGGTCTTCGCTCGGGGATGGTTTTGCATCTAGGTTATATCTTCTTTCATCTGACCATGCATCCCTAGGTATTTAAATGTACAAATTATCAGGGCTGAACTGACATGTTTTGATCTCTGATTTGTTCCCATGTGCGAGTTGGGACTGTGCCGGCATCTATACGAGTCCTATAAGGAAAAGTTAAAAAATACTGAAATTACATTTTAAAAAAAATAACTCTAGGCAATGCACATAGAAAGAAGTGAGTAGCATGAAGAGTTCGTGTGGACACCCAATTGCACGTACTGGACAAATAACAGCAAAGCAAACAAGGTAGACCCGTCAGACCAAATAAACGAACCTTCTTTCCGGATCGATGACCATTTTTCTTTTTAGCGTATATGTTCGGCGCTCCTTGTAATCAGTGGATTTTCTATTTGTTCCCGATGAATAGTTTTTGGTATCATTTCTATAAATATTGAGTTACGTCTAAACTTTTAGTACTAAACATACTCAGAATCGACCATTGCTAGCATGTTGACTAATGTGCGATAATGATTTCGCACATACTTCAATACGCGTAAAATCATTGTACGACGAGTGTATTGTGAAAGAGCATATGGATCTGAATGATCAAATGAATGGCGAATAACAATGCAGTTTATATATAGGAAATACGATTTTCATATATTCGTACCATCTTCAAGAATATTCGCCATATGTCCGGATAAAAGAGGGACGTATTTTACATTCGGGGGCCAATACTCCGGTTTCGGTCGTTGATTATTTACCTAAATAGTGGAATACAATAGATAAAAATCTAGCGATACCTTTCTACTTCCTCTTTGCTTGAAACTGAAGTGTTCCTTGCTAGGAAAATTGTATAGATCCAGAAGTCGTAAGACCTGTAAACTGTTTGCTTATAAAGCTAGCAACTAGAGAGATACCTTCGAGTAAAGATGTGACTCCGGGCTTTCTTCTTCACCTGTTTCATATTGAATCTCAGCAACGGGCATATAAACTGGAGTCTAAATTAAGCGATCAGAATTTGATAATACAACAAATCAAACTTTTTCTTGCAGCCCTCCATCCTTTAGTGAGGCGGGTAAGGAGGACTGGAATAACTTGCGTACCAACGAACGAGAGCCATAAAAGGACAAATGCTGGCTTGAATCCTGCAAGAAACTGGTGTCTCGAATACTATCAAAAACATTCTCTATAAGCAAGAAAAAAGTAATAATATAATAATATTTACCGGATGTGCAACGACTACAGCATAGTGCTCCTCACAAAGTGCATTCAAATCATTAATGTTCTTTTGAATGCGACCAAAAATTCGGACCTGTTATATCTCCATAAATTATTAACAAGACTCGTTGTGTGTGTACCTTCTCTCCGTTTGCCAGAGAAGATTTATATTTTCCACCATCCATACTTCTCACATCTTCTTCAGCATAGTGAACATCGTCTTCTCTACTATCAGTTTGATATGCACCAGTTTCCGAAGCAGCGAGTACATCGAGTTCCTCTTCCGTTTCTCCAACAATATCCACCTGAATCGTCTCCTGGGACGAAAAAAGAAACAGATAAATGTCTAATTTTAAAATTACGCACCTTTCCAGTGCCTTCACCTGGTGTGGCAACCCCCATACCTATAAGAACTTCATTGGAAGACATCTCGTTTAATTTGAAACCGGTAAGATTGACACAGAAGCCTATAAATTAATTGCACTGTATTCGACTTCAACAAAGTAGAGAAGTCAGATGAATCTAGCCAACTTTAGAGACACCAAACGGCTTTTTTGCGAAGATCACGTTACTACAGAGCTAGGAATTTTTACCCTTGCAATTGTGTAAATTTCGAATATACAGAATCCTAGTTCCATAGCCTTAAATAGCAAATGGGCAAATTGACCAATACCCGCAGAACAAAATTCATAAGAAATTTTTTTATTATTAGTCAAAAATAAGTACAAATAACAAAATATAAATTGAAGAGAAATTGTGAGATGCTTAGCACATGATGAAAATTAAAGATGTGGGCATACCTGTTTCCGTAATGAAAAGTACATAGAAATAGTTATACAATACAAAATTAGATATACAAAAATCAAAAATGTGAACGCAACCTAAGAGATCTAATTTTCAACAGGTACAAATATGACGTGATAACAAGTAACATAAATAGCGAGCTCAACCTACTCACGTCGGCGGCGTTTGTGGTCAAGTGGTACGGCAAAAACATCCTCGATTCGAATCTTCAAGAATTTATCTATTCGTTCCGCACACTAAAAAGGAGCTGATTAGACAAATTATCTACCTTTACCTACCGAATAGACCTCCGAATTTTCATCGTTATACTGCTTACAGTTGTTCACCATGAGAGTTAAATCGTCGCGAAGTTCTTCTGGAGTATCGTACTTCAACTGTTTTATTTTGTTCATCATCGTTTGCAAATCAATTGGATTCTCAATGATTTCATAATAATCGGGTGCCTAGAAGAAAGAAATATTCATAACACTTAGCAGTTACTTACGTCGCTCTCATCCACAGGCTCCAAGAAAGGCCAAGCAAATTCCTTCTTTTTTACTTCGCGAATAATTTGCTCAAGCTTGGATATTTTCTCTTTAGCGGAAGCATCCATTTCACGCAGACCACACATTGCACGAATTGGTGTAATTCGGGAACTAGCAGGTGTACCAGCAGCTGAGAAAGAAAGACATCTTATACTTCTTAAATAAAATTCCAACCCGTTCGTTTTCTTGTAGAAGATCTCACTGGGGTGGCGTCGATACTGTCGGCGCTTTCACTGTCTCCATAATCCTCATCCTCAGTTTCGGTGAATACGTTTCTATTTGATCTGGTACCAACTCTTCTAGGGGTCTAAATATATATTATAGAATAAATTACAGAAAGGACCTACCTTTATCTGAGGGGATGCTATATCCTTGTATACCACTTTTTTCACCGCACGACCACTGCGCGTAACTTCCACCATGCTAAATAAACTATACTAATATTTAAAAAAATTTGAGGACAACCTGTTTTCCAAATCAGTATTGATTAAACTATTCTCGTCTGGGCTTTGTTCTTCTTCGTCGATAAGACTATCCTCGATGGACGATTGAGAAGCTTCAAAGTCTTCATTTTGTGCTCGCTCGGCTTTCTCTGCTTCCGCAGCCAATCTGGCTTCTAAATTATCAATTAGAAGAAGATAACAGCTCTTAATACCTATAGTTGCCTTCCTCTTTTCAATTGTAGCTGCCTTCTTACGGATTGAAGCACAATCAGGACATGCCCAGTCCAAGGGAGCAGTCTGGTCAGCGGTAAGTCTCACACACTCCAAATGGAAACATTTGTCACAATCCGAGCAGAGGACAAGGGTTTCAGCAGCACCCTTCTTTCTGCATTTTCGACATTTTCCCTGAAACAACAATATTTTGATGTTGGTATAACTCACGAACCTGCAGACGACTTTTATCCCAAAGTATCGATGGTTCCAATGTAGAAAGGAACAAAAACAGTCCGCTAATTGAAGTACACCTTAGTAACTCTCGTTGCCAGTTAGAGAACACCCCTGTGGGCTTCGGAATACCTATGATTCATGCAGTAGAGGAATAAATAAAATATACCTACCTTGATCAGATCGTATGTGAACGAAAGGAAGCTTATAAAATTTGTACTGTATTCCTTGTACTATTTGTAGAAGGGCTAACGCAAGCTTCTGTTCCGTGCTCAATTCGGAGATTTGCTCGAGTTCGACCAACACCTCTTGTTCTTCAGTCAGTTTGCATCGCAACATAACGTCCGAAGTGACAAGTGGGGTAATGTCCCATGTTTCCTGCAGCGACTTACGCCACTGCAAACGGTCACATTCCAGTCTCCCCAACATTCCTTGTTCCATCTGTGAAAAATTAGTACAGATAATTGAGACAGTGATAACTCATACCTTATCTTCCAGCTCCAATAAGAGCTCAACAAATTCCTGATGCCAGTCGAGAGTACTCTCCCGAGAGGAAGGATCATCCTTATTTGTGAAAAAAATATCGCCCAATTGATTGTTTTCCTTTTTAGCGAGAATGCGTGTCGTAGCTTCCAATAAAGGTTCTTTGAAGTAGTTGAGTTCTTCGGCCAAATCAATTTCACGGAAACCACGAGGATTGCATGAACTTATTACCTGGAACAAAATTGTAATAAGACGACTGGTATTTTGAATTAGTCACCTGTTCAATTGTGATCGGGTCATCAATGAATGAAAATCGTGGCCGATCATAACGCTTCTGACCATGAACTGTGCAGGAATCAAGGTAGCCCGTACATCCTAGAAGCATGCCTCTAGCCGAATCCTCGCTACCGAACGCTGACTGCAATAAAAACATGATATCATTTAGCTCACGCTGTACGAACATAATCTGCAATAGGTGTTGCCTGGTAGCAGTATCCAATATGATCGGCTTCCTGGGGATTTTCAACTATGATCAACGGAATTGCATCCAAAACAAAGTATGAACGGAACGCACGATCGCGCCCGAGTCGAAGATCGCCGTACGTACCTAAACAAATACTTTTCCAGATAAAAGAAAGAAATTATTACAGCTAAGTTCGTAGACAGTGCTAAGCAAATCATCATCAAGGACTTTCACATGCTTCTGTTGCATCTCCCGTATCATTTTAATGTCATCGCAATCGAATTCATTGAAGGTGACACCAGCCAGCAACAACTGAAAAATGCAATAATTTTACAGCTCATTAGTAAATAATTACCTGCTCGAGTTCATCAGAGTCGTATCTACGACCATCTCTGTGACACCGCAGGTGATTCTTTATTCGGTCCGATTCTTTACCTAAGCTCAGTACTGAAATCAAATATCGCATAATGACATACTAGAGGACACGGGCTCCACTTTCGTTCCAGTCTCATTCGCCTTTTCGATCTCATACTCTCGGGCAAGATGGGCTTCTTTCGCTTCTTGATCCTGAGACTGGTTCCAATGACGTAGCTTTTTCAGTTGTCTACGAGTTTCCAACATCTGGTTTATATTGTCATCATGTGTAGAACGGAACTAAAGACAGCCTGTTTTTTGAAACTTTATATAATTACCTTTGAATATGAAAGTAGCTGGTCTATCACTACTCTCATAAGTAGTAAGCGTTCTCGAGGTTCCAGATCGAATACGGTCCCACTCTGCATTTTCTGTATGGTATCAAGATGGGCTCGGGAGAACACAAAGCCAGGATCTTCGTATCTAAGGAAAAACATAACAAAGCAATAAATAGTCCAAACTACCCCCGATAATTTCCTCGAGGAAAGAGTCTGTGACGATGAGTACGCTGACCAGTATAGTATCCAGACGTTTTCAGCGTCAAGAGGAGAACTTCTGTCAACGTCATCCAGTCAACTGGAAGATGACGAACTGAAACGCCTATAAACAGTTGATGATATTTCAACAGTAAAGGCAAAATTTACCATGTGTTCGGCGTAAATCTTCGTGCAGATTAGTGACCTTTCTTATCTCTTCTCCAAAGACAGGATGATCAGGATCGCATTTCATCAACTGGATGAGCTGCACTTCATCCTTGTTGCTTAGATCCGCTATAAACGAGAAAGTGTAAATCCGGATCGTAGTGCAAAACAAACCTTCGTCGCCTTCCTCTTCATCGGCTCTATCAGTTCTAGCGGACAGGAGTATCTTCATGAGATCAGAATAAGGGCTTATTTCGGGATCGGAGCAGCGTATGGCCTGAATGATATCAGCCAGAGATACTTTGCTGGTTGTACCTGAAGTATGGTATTTTAAATTTAATGCTGCTTGTTGCTACATACCTCTGACTTCTTTCACAGGGAGGAACTCTTGGAAGGCATAAAAGAACTGAAGTATGTAGATGAATTCTGCAAAATCATCATCCGAAACCCAAGGTGGTAGGGGAATCGGTGGATATGCCGGAAGAATCTGCAAATACAATCCTAAAGGTTAAACAACTGGCAACGCACTTTCTGATCATCGCATTCCAAATCATCTCTCTTCTTATGATAGTCCAGTTTTGCCTTTAGTTTCTGCTTTTTCAATTCCTTGGCAGCTTCTCGTCCCTTTTCCCGAGCTTCCTTGATAGATTCACGTAGACGAGCAATGTCATCTGGCGTTAGCATCTTGTCCATTTGTTCATAACTGAATAGCTAACTGATTAGTTTACTATTGTAATAAGAAATTACCTGCTCAAATCCACATCCAATTTTCGAGCCTTTTCGAAAGTAGACTGTAGATCGTCTTGCTGTGCCAATATCTAAACAGATTAAGCGTCATGGGAAATATGTGAACCTATAAACCTGTTGTCGCTTTTTCTCCGTCATCTTTCTCCCACCTTCGGACTTTCTTTTTCCTCTACTGGAGGCCGGTGTACCAGAAGCTCCGTCTGTTCAATAAAAAATTACAAAGATTCAATAGAAAAACATACTTTCTGTTTTTGGCTTCGATGGAGTTTTGGCTTGTGATGGCGTCTTTGCTTGTCTTCCGCGGTGCTGAGCCGGGGTCTGTGGGAATATAGGCAAAGGACCACCTAAAACAAGCGGCCAGTCGAGATCAGTAATTTCACTCCCATGTTTGTCTTTCAAATAACGTTCCTAAAAATGAATTTGAATCGGATACGCTATATATGACAACCTTAATTTTGAACCTGTCTCCTTCGAGGTAACAGCAATGCCTTAGTAACAGTCTCAGCTTTGGCTTCGATAAAATGTTCTTGACGCGACTGGAACAAATCATCGTAACAAATATGGATGCAGATATTACCTTAGTTGCTCAAATTTAATACACTCGCGAAGTCCATCGTCTTGAGATTCGTCGAATGCATCATCCAGTATTTGAATT